>SNQJ01S0056197.1:58302-70793 GCA_010110895.2 Picea sitchensis
AGGCAACCCATCACTACAATATAGTAGAAGATCTTGCCCAAGCCCCTTGCGCCATGTCAACACTTTAAGTACTGAAATCTTTCCCCATGCAGCATAAATCTTTATTATCAGCCATTAGTGGAATCGACCCTGCAAAATCTAATATTATTTCCTTCGACACAAGTTGCAATGATTCCCTCCTATCACACCAATTAACATTACAAATCACCATCAGATCTCTTAATAAAAATGTCTTCTGAACAATGCTTGATGAAGGCACCACAACTTGCATTATGTCCTTGACATGTTGGAAAGCTCTTGGTTCTCCTCAACTTAACACATCAAAAACCATCCTGAAAGCTTTTGACAGTCATTTTTTCAAACCCCACATAATTCTCCCCTCATTACCCATTGAAATCGCAGGAAAAACTATTTTGGTAGAAGTCAAGGTAATTGATGCCACACTCGACTATAATTTGCTTTTAGGTTGCACCAAGTTTTATGCCATGAAGGTTGTTGCATCTAATGTMTTTTGGCTTGTTAAATCCCCCCATCGAGGGAAGATAGTCACTGTAGACCAACTCGACTTCTGTACCCTAGATGTGCGAATAAATCCTAATGCAAATGTCCCTTTTATAGGAGAGTCTTCTTCAGGATGAGAAAGTAATGGGGTYGGCCTTTACCCCTTATTAATGGGTAATTTTGCCCTCCCTCCACCAGATTTACCTCCAACCATATCCATCAATATGATATTCGCAGTTGTCGKAACACCCATCGGTTGCAATGACCCCTGGGTAATCCCTCACCCATCTAATATGGAGTCTTATGGAGACACTATGCCACTCTCACCAATCGATAKGRCATATTCAGTCATACAATCGAGGGGAGAATCTTTTAATTCTCATTCTAGTCTCCTACTGGATGAGGAACTAGATCCGTTTTTCTCTTCCTCTTGGGCTACCAATGTTTCACCATCCCATGTCTTTCTCAACATCGTCCTTCCTTCAGACGAAGCTATTATGGAAGTCATGAATTTACAAGATAAATATTGGGAGAATTTCCATCATCGATCCTCTTTCCTGCCCCTTGGAGAGAAGAAAGAGACCCATATACAAACCCTTGTTTTAACTGATATCTAAGATCCATCCCTTTTATCTTCCACATCATACCCTATTTTATCTGAAGGAAATTTGGGAAATATTTCCAAAAGAATTTCGATCGACATTTTAGTTAAACCTGTGGTCGTGGAAAACATCCAGATAGGCATAGATTTTTCCCCTGAATAAATTGAAGCTTATACTGCCCTATTTAAATAATTTCGCGACATATTTATCTGGTCCTATGAAGAAATTATAGGTATTGACCCATGAATTGTTGCACATGAAATCAAAACTTACCTTAGAGATCGTCTAGTTCGACAACGACTCCGCCCTATTCATCCACGAAAAGTTGCAACCATTAAGCTAAAAGTTCAAAAATTATTGAACGTTAGTTTTATTTACCCGATGCCCTTAACTGAATGGGTGTTCAATATCGTACCGGTTAACAAAAAGAAGGGCACCATATGAATATGTGTTGATTATAGGGACCTCAATAAGGCATGTCTTAAAGACAATTTCCCTACCCCCTTCATCGACCAGATCATCAATGATTGTGCCAAATGTGAAGTCTTCTCATTTATGGATGTCTTCTCCAGCTATAATCAAATTGAAATTACTCCGGAGGACTAGCACAAAATCACTTTTATCTTCCCATGGGGAACTTTCGCATATCAAAAGTTACCTTTTGGTCTTAAAAACGTTGGTGTAACATTCTAGCGGGCCATGTCCTATGCTTTCCATGACATTAAACATATTGTACAACCTTACCTTGATGATCTCCCTTCTCGATCTCCCAATAAGTCTGATCACATAGATCACCTATGCCAAATCTTCATCCTCTATGGATATTACAACATTCTCTTGAACCCACACAAATGCATTTTTTTTGTGGAGTCTGGTCGCTTACTTGGTTTCATTGTATCCAGGTATGGGATCAGAGTTGATCCCCTCAAAGTCGAAGCAATCATCGAATTGCCTCCTTCTAACTCTGTCATCCAACTTCAAAGTTTTCAATGGAAAGCAAACTTCCTTAGATGCTTCATTGCCAATTATGCTGAAATCACCAAAGGTTTCATTCGGTTATTAAAAAAGGGTGTACATTTTATTTGGATGAATAGGCCCAACGATATTTTGATCGTTTGAAGCAGGTTCTCACATCTACACCATTACTTAAACCCCAAAATTACAATAAATATTTCATCCTATACCTTGCAACCTATGGCACCACCATTGGAATGGTATTAGTCTAGACTGACGATCAATACAATAAGCATGTTATTTATTATCTCAGTAAGGGATTAGTTGGTTTTGAGCTTCGATATCCTTACGTTGAGAAGTTGGCGATGGCGGTTGTATACTCTATCCAGTGATTTCAACATTACATTATGCTTCGAACCACCACTGTTATCTTTGACGTGAACCCAATGTAATATATTTTGTCATGCTAGATATTAGGGGGGAGATACTCTAAATGTATCGTCCAGCTACAGGAATTTGATTCTCAATTCTCCATCCCCAAATCCAAAAAAAAATGATTTTCGCAGAATTAATGACCGATCTTCCCCGAGCTTTTGATGAATATGTGGTCCAAGATTCGTTACTTGGCGAATCCTTGTTTCTCGTCGACTCGTCTGATCCTTGGTATGGATACATACTGATTTATCTCCAGAACCAACGTTTCTGGCCCAATATGTCTAAAGACGACTGCCCTATATTTGCCATCATTCCCAAAACTATCTCATTGTCGGCGATACTCTTTATCATCGTGGAGTGGACATGGTGTTACATTGATGTGTCATTCATTCTAAAGCTGAACGAATCCTAAATGACTGCCACTTTGGAGCATATGGTGGCCATTTGTTTGGGTTAGCCACTGCCCATAAAATTTTACGCGTGGGCTATTTTTGGCCCAGAATTTTCAAAGATTGCATTAATATGGTACAAAAATGCCACCCTTGTCAAATATTTTCTAAGAAAATGCGTGCTCACCCCACTCCTTTACACCCCATCGTTGCAGTTGACCCATTCACCAAATGGGGCCTTGATTTTACCACTTATACACCCTCTTTTGTTGTCGTTCATAACTACATTATTGTGGTCGTTGATTATTTTACAAAATTGGCAGAAACTATGCCCACCTATTCTAATGATGCCAATATTGTTTCCTTGTTCGTATTCAATCACATTATCGCTCGTTTTGGTGGGACCAAATCCATCGTGACCGATCATGGGTCACATTTTTGCAATAGCATGATGACATAATTGTCTACTTTGTTTTGTTTTGACCAAGAACACTCGTCTCCTTACTACCCTCGAGCAAATGGTTAAGTTGAGTCCATTAATAAGGTACTCAAAACAATGCTCCAGATAATGATTGGAAAACATAAATCCAATTAGAATTTAATTTTATTCCCGGATTTATGAGCATATCGGACCTCATCCAAAACAACCACTGGCTTCACCCCTTTCCAACTTGTCTATGGTTTGGAGGTCGTTTTACCCATTGAATGTGAAATACCATCCCTCAAGCTAGTTGTCAAACTCCTGCCCGACACTTCCGCCGAAGAAGAGAGACTCTTATATTTATCTTGTATTGATGAACAACGTTGCGAAGCCATCATGGCCAATGAGTCTCATCAAAAGCGCGACAAATACCAATACGATAAAAAATACTCTCGTGAACCTTCTCAGAAGGCAACTTAGTTTTGGTCTACGACCAAGACCACGATAAATTAGATGCAAGTAAGTTTGAACCTTTATGTCATGGCCCCTATATAATTACGTGAGTTCTTAAAAAAGGATCCTATGAGCTAGTCGACTATCAAGGAAACCCATTATCGGAGCCCTGCAATGGGATATACTTGAAAAAGTACTACGCATAAGCCTCGCGCTATTTAGTGCTTTTGTACCATATGTATTATAGTATTCTATGGTTGATTTTGTTTTCCCTTTATGTGACAGTATTTGTCAATCTTCTTCTCCTACTTAATGCTTGAGCTGCAGATGTTGTTGTTTCCCTCACCCTTTTTTGGATACGCTGATGGAGATAATTGCACCTCTCGGAACATCTTTTCTACTTCCGGGGTGATTATTTCACCCACCAATGATACAGTAAGCTATGGGGGCATATATCTAGGCCCTGCAATGGACAATGTTGCATAATACAATGGCGTCATTGAAATTCTGACCAAAGCATCTTCTTTGGGCATATGTCACCTGATAGTATGCCTAGATTCCAAGCTTGTTGTTTCACACCTCAATTCGACTTATTCTATTCGACATCCTATCCTTTTTCAGAAATATTTAAGGGTACGACTCTTGGAACGATCATTTCTTTTTATCACTTATGAACATATACCAAGACAATTCAATTCTTTAGTTGACTCACTAACAAATTTTGTTTTGAATTGGCATCTACTTCATTAAAAAAGCATCACATTAAACATTCATTGTATAAACCATTTCATCACATACATATAAGCAGAAATCACAAATCCATATATAAATAAAGTGTGTCCAAAAAGTATCCAAAACAGGTGTAACATAACAAAATGGGGCTTTCCGTCCATACATCCGCAAAACAAAAATGCACCAGAAGTCCATCACACTAAAGAGCACTAATCGTCACGAGGATCCCTCTGGTCATTATAGAAAATGACTTCTCGCATGACCTTCCACAGAAGGCACCCAAATTGGTTCCCCACACCTACTACGTTCCTCTACATATGCAGAGGTATATTGTCCATATGTGGCATTGGAATTCCCACAGTCAAACACTCTAGATTCTCCTTGAGATCTTCCAAGAGCTCTGTATCAGCTCTCCTACCATGTTGTTCTCTGCCAATACCGAGTTGTTCGCCTCACCTATTCAATGGCAACATACCTGTTGGACGTGTTGGCACACAATCTGTCCATAAAAACATTCATATATCATAAAATCACAAAAACATTAATATATATATATATATATATATACTGAAAATTTATCTTTCTTACCGAACTCATCACTGAATATTTCCCCCTAGGGGAGAACCATATCTAGATCATCACGGTAGTCCACACCGTGATATGCATAATCATTTATCGCCACTATCTAGTGATCCCAATATCGGAATTTTTTTGCATCAAATTGGAATTGCGTCCCCCCCCCCGAGTCGGGACAACATATTTGTCCATTTCTTCATAGTCAGATCTCTATACTGAGCATCTGGCACCACATCCCATGGAGACGATGAAGGAATTCCTCCCCCAAGTTGGGACAATAGATAAGTCCATTTATTCATAGCCAGATCTCTATACCCAACATTTTGCACCACGTCTGATGGACACGACGAAGGCACTTGCTTGAAGAAGAAAGATAATAAAATGGATCCATAACAAAATTGCTTTTGTCGACTCAACCTGTACTTGGTCAACTGGTCCTTCATGTTTTCCAAAACTATGACACAATAGTTATATATTGTAGGGGATAGACTCATCACTGCATAATCTACTTGGCTCCTTGAATCCAAGTGCGACCTAGTACTCCCTGTCGCCCATGTAATGGTGAGTAAAATGGTGCCTAAGGTAAAGTCCACTACCTGACTAATTGGAATCTTATTTATGCTCTTCTTCATATCCAAGTGATAGTATCGTGCCATATAGTCATCTACCCACTTTGCACCATCCCTCTTTCCACCTACCAAAACCACAGTGGCACCACGACGGGACAATCCCATCAAAAAATATATATCCTCCATCTCCAAGGTTAATACTTGGTCTCGTACCACAAAGTGTTGTCGATCTGCATCCCACATATCAACCAACTTCTGTAACATGGCTGGATGATCTCACATGTTTTGACAAAGGAAGAATTTTAGTAACCCACAATTTCTCAAAGCATCTAGAGTGGGAGGATCATCCATTGTAGCATTATCATTCACTTCATGTTCACATTCTCTCCACTCCAACATGTTTGCTCAGACCTGCTACAAACACCAATTTTTTTTTAGAATGCATTCACACAAAAATATTCTTCAAAATCTTTGCAAAAATGTCAAAAAACACACTCGGTTGTGACCCTCATGAGTAGACAGGGCGACCGGTCCTGACCACTTTGTTTGGTCGTGACCTCCATTGGTCAATAGTGCGACCGACCTCTACCATACTGGTTGGTCGCCCCTCAAATATACCTTGGATGCAACCAATCATGAATTCCTCCTTAAGACAGAGTGACTAAACCATTTAGTTGCACCCCGCAAGGAGGCCAATCGCGACCATGCATACTTGAAAATTTTGAGGTTTGCCACTAACAAAAAATGCACGAAATACAAAAATACAAGATGGGTTTTGTAAGTCGAGGTCCAACCTGTTGTTTGCTGGATGAAGGGTGCAAGATCTGTGGTTCCACGCTTCGCAATCACCACTCCAAATGTGGACAAGAAAAAGGCTCTCCAAACTTTCACCAAGGTAAATGGGTAAAATGAGGTAAAAACACTATTTTTTAGCCCGTATATGGCTTCATTTTAACCCTGTTCACACTATAACTAGCTCTTTTTCTTCATATTTTTGGCTATTTATCATTTCTCTTGGGACCACATACTAATCCTATTTTCGTTAGGAACACTATCGACATAAGATATGGAACCATTCAATGGAGTCGTTTTTAAGCTATTTTTTGACTCCTTAAAAAAGAAAAGATCGTCCAGTATGCTTTTCTTTTCACACTCGTATCATGTATTTGAAAAGACGTCCACCTCGTATATGTTTACCCATTTTTCAGTCCAAAAGGAATATTTTACGAAAAATGATCTCATCATAGAGCACTCTTTAATCTCTTTTTGAACTCGTTAAAAAACGAAAATATTATCAAGCGATCTTGTTGTCTTTCATGCTGTTGTCAGATAAATCAGTGAAGGCAGACATAAACTGATCTCCCTAGATCCACCTAGATCTAGAACAAAATGAGACAGGACATGACACTTTCCCTAAGCTTAATCATTGAATTTACTATCAGATAAGAGATGAATGACATACCTTTGAATATTGCTTACTTATGTCTTTGTTGTCCATGCTTCACTCCGGTGCTCTTGTTCTATTGATCCTACAATGAAACACAAACCAACCAAAGTGAAAGAAACAATAGTATGTTCAATGAAAACCTATACATGTGATCAAGGAGTCATGTAATAAAATGAGAATGATTTTATGGGAAAGAAACATGCCACTGTATTATATTAAGTAAAAGTGGAAGATACAACCAAACATCCTTGATGTTGCAAGGTTCCCTTTTGGTGGACCTTTTCTCCAACACACACACTTGCTCCAAAATTGCATGAAGATGATCCACAATAACTTGATGAACAAATGGAGACCTCAAGCATCAATTGAGATAGAATCCTTCACACAATTCTCAGCCTATTCCTTCATAAATTCTTTGCTTGCTTTCTTGCTTGTTGCTTAACGTTTTCCATGAGAAATCCATCATTATATAGGAGAAAGAGAGATGGTTAAAGAGATTAGAATGATCCCACAAAATCAGAGAAGCGAGTAGGATCCCAACCATAC
Source organism: Picea sitchensis (assembly GCA_010110895.2). Taxonomy (NCBI): domain Eukaryota; kingdom Viridiplantae; phylum Streptophyta; class Pinopsida; order Pinales; family Pinaceae; genus Picea; species Picea sitchensis. The sequence continues at coordinate 65,928 of SNQJ01S0056197.1, forward strand.
AGAAACCACCTCATATTCTAGAAGATTCCTTCTATAACTTTYATGAACTTCACCCATTTCCTTAGTCTTCAAACACCGCCGCATCTTGGCTATAATGCAACCTGCGGAAATGTCACAAGTCGGTTTCATGATAGCCTGTAGAAATCAGGAATTTCCGCACTATATCTATGGATGGCCTGCGTCGGCCTTCTAAAAACAAGTTTTGTAGAAGAGGAAACATGTCACTTTTCCCATGAAGAAAGTCCCTTTTGGAAGCCTAAACACATGCTATAGAAACATCACCAGGGTGACTAAAATAATGTGTAAYAGAATGCCCCCCAAAGTATGAGGCTGGAACTTGTGACAACCAAAATACTTTGTAGAATATGTGTRTGTGTCAGAAACAAGGAGTGCACCAATCAGAAACCTGCAAAAAAACAAGCATCTGCGCAATATTATACCATTTATGATGTAGGCATTCCCATGCTCATGCAACAAGTTATTTGAATCATAAATGTTAGTCATGGCCACCAATCATACACTGTGGATCCATGTCACCAAAATTCTACATAGCCACTAGGAATACACTATGGATCTATGCTTGTAGAAAACTCATATTCGGATATATCCACGAGACATATAAAGTGGATCTACGTGCCAATACAAATCATAAACACTCCATCACAACCTGGATCGAAACAATGAGATCTAGGGTCTTCAATCCCATCATATGTAGGTACGAATCTAGCCATGCGATTACAGGTGTTGAAGTCGAACATGGTAGAAACCACTTGATTATCGGTCATTGATGAAACCATTAACAAGTGCAAGGGAAATCACCATTGATGTCAATGACTCCCAAGGTAGCTTAGTACAATCCAACGAATGCGAATAAATGAGATGAAGTCGAGCACTTGCTAGAATCTCTCAATCAGGGGTCAATGATGTGAACTCACTATCGAAAGCGAAGAAACATGCCATTGAGGCATGCAGGTTCTAAGGTAGTAATTGATTTCTAAGTCTTGTTCCCAAATAATGCGTTGAAGTCGATATGAAAAGACTCATCACAGGAGGTCCTTGATGTATCCCCCATCAATGACAAGAAATAAGTAACAGATTTAAGGTAGATCAAAGTATGAAGATGATTCAAAACTGACACGGGGAAGGCCGACATGGTAGGATTTGATAATTGCAGATGGCCGACTCGATAGATGGCTTGAGCAAGGTTGAACTTCTCTTGAACATATGAATGACACAACAGTGGTATTGAAAGCATTGACTCAAACATGACCCAAGATATGAACTTGCGGAAGGTCAAACGAGAGACAAATGAATTTCCCAACCTGGATTCAATGATGAAGGGGGTGTCATGTTCAAGAGCAACTATTACTACCACTAACACGGATACAGAGACACATTTCTTTCCCAAAATTTCCCCCACCATTTCTGGCGAGTACCTCTTTATTTTTACGCAAGCTTGAGGAGGATAACATATGCTTGTTGATGTAATATCATCCTTCGGATGAGTCCCTCGGAATATGTTTAACGAACCCTAAGAAGGAGTGGTTCGGTTCCATATAGTTCTTTCGATGTTTGTTTAATGAGTCCAAAGAGAGAAAACTTGAGATTTTTTCATGTTTAGAGAGTCTGAAAAACACTTAAAGAGGACTCTCTCAGTTGTTTTTTCATAAATTAGTTTGATGAGACCGAAAAAGTGATAACCTACTACCCATCAAACGTTTTCTTCAAATACTTTTACGAGCATGAAAAGAACAAGGTCGCTCGACAATCTTTTCATTTTTAGGGAGTGTGAAAAAAGATTAAAGGATACTCCATAAGTTTCATTTTTTTCGTGTTACCATGACGAGTATGAAAAGATGACAAAAGTATACTCGGTTGCGTTCTCATTGATTTGCGAGCACGAGAACGAACAAAGACCGAGCTCTAGGTTTTTCCTGAAAAACCTAAAAAGTATTTGTACATGTGACAAACATAAAAACAAAACAAGAAACGTATCCGAGTTTCATCATTCAAGCCCCTAATTTCTTCACCTGCAAAAAAACAAAACACTCATAATACCATTAGACCTCTAGGTTTTAAGTAAAATGAATAAAATATTATAAAATATCAATGAAAAAAATAAAAAGTGAATAAATATAGGTGAAAACTCTTTTTTACCATTTCATTGTCATTTTACCCAAAACTTGTCCAAAAAACCCTATTTATTCTCAAACTTCTACCGTTGATCGCAGGAGGCACAGACAACCATTCGACGAACGACTTCCACTAGAAAGGTAATCTTTTTGTTCTCTTTCTCTTCCATGGATTAATTTTTATTTTTATTGGTACAAAATAGTTTTTTGAGTCGGATTTTAGGCCTGTAGGTGCGCATAGGGGCTGTCGCAGGTGGCATATATTGGTCCCTGTGGAAACCATAGGTTTCAGTAGGCGGCCTTTGTTTCACCTACGGAGGTTCTGCACTGCATATAAAACACCACTTGCGGTGGGCGAAACTCAAAATTTCTTATGTGTTTAACCAATAAAAATTTTCCAAGGAGGTAAAATAAAGATGCTAACTTTCTCCTTATGGCTCCAATGCAGGTTTTGACCATCAAAATGTTAGAGTGGAGGGAGAGAGAACACGAGGACGATGATATCTTCGTCGGGAATGACCCGGGCATAATTAATTCCCTCTGATAGTGTGGGTTGTTGAAGTTCTTTAAGATCTAGGGCATGAGGGCCCAATTACGATTACTTGAGTATTTAGTCCACATGTGGGATGTGGATCAGTAGGTATTCCATGTGGGAGCCCACATAATCTCTTTAGATATCGAGGATATATATTTTTTGACAGGATTATCTCGCCATGGATCCCATGTGACATTGACAGGCAACATAGGTGGAGGTCTTCCGATGAGTGAGTATGTTCATCGGTATTGTGAACCAGGGGAGGAGAGACATAAAGGCAAGGTTTCCATTAGGGATGTCTGGTATTTACCCCTTCAAAATATCCTATTCACTATCTCATGGATGGCGGGGAGTTCATCTCCTCATATGGATCTCTAGAGTTACTTCCAGTATGTAGTGGAGTGCATGGAGCCCCGGGTATTTAACTGGTTTGATGGGGTTCTTTGTAGCATGAAGAAACAAATGAAAAAGTGTAAGAAAGGGGACATGAAATAGTTCAAATACGGGTCCATTTTACTATCCTTCTTCCTCGAGAGGGTTCCTCATTTTCACTTGCAGGTAGAGTGGGGCATTCCGGTCCCACAAGATCCAAGGATGAAGAGGTGGTGTGACCTCATGGCTCGGCATGCGGCCGACCCCATCATCAAATATAATGATGTGTTCTTTGATTGGTTGAGGACTCATCTACTGATGGTAGATGATTATGCATATGCCGGTTTGGACTTCAGAGGTGACCCGGACTTGCTTCTGCCTAAAGGCTTTTAGTGGGGGAACTTAGGTAAGAAGCACTTTTTGTTTTTATAATGTTTTTGTAAATTTTGAAATATGAAATGTTTTTTATGTTTTTAATCTGAGGACCGATCAAAAACCTTTTGACAACGTAGATGTAGGACTGCACCGGCCTCTAGGTACATTCCCCATCCAGAGATGAGGGGAAGCAGTCGAGGTAGCAGGATTGGTTGCCACTGATTACGAGGCGATCGAGCATAACCTAGAGGGGTTGACAACATTTGTCCCAGATATCTCTATCGATGAGATTCTGAGACATTATCAATGCCATACCGTGGGCATATCTAGTTATCTTAGTCGATTGCTCCGTAGGGTAGTACGAGAAGTCTTGTGTTATCGTGAGCAACATCCTTGATGTTATTCTGTATATGAAGCCATGTGCTTCACATTTTTATATTTTGGTCTTCGGATGAAAACACTTTTTTGTAAAAATCTTTTATCATTATATATACATGAGGCTTCTACTGGCTTACTTGATTTATATACAAAATGTGATTGGATTTATAAATGTCTCAAATGTCTGTCTAACACATAATTAGCTAATGCGTTTGTTAATGTATTTAGACATCTAGGGATGTGCTGATATTCAATATAATCAAAATAACGTTCCAAGAGGCGAATTCGTAAATATACCCTTAATAAAGTAGGACTTCGGATAACATTGACATTACTCAATTGTAGTACTACTAACTGCAAATCAAGTCGTACAACAAGATGACAGATTCCAGGTGAAACAACTTCGGTCAAAAATTCGATGACTGCACTATATTTTGCGATATTGTTAGTTGCATGACTGAGGAAAACACTGTGTAGATTGATTACTTCGTTCGTAGGTGTGTAGATGGACCAAACAACATATGATAGGTTATGAGTACTAGGAGTAGCACCATCGGCGAAGCCAATGTAGGGTAGCGAAGACATCGACATATGGAAACCAAGCACAACGAAAGGTAAGCAATTGGGGGTCGAAACCAAACAACAAAAAAAAAACACAAAAGTAACACACAAGAGTATGATACAGTAAAAATACAAGTATTCATGAAAAGACAACCTAAGCATAGTACTTCTTCAAGTAAAGCCCATTTCTATGTTCACTTAAAGGAATGCCATCATAATCCACTAACTCATAGGCTCCCTTCTCCAACACTCATATGAAAATATAAGGGCCTCACCACATAGCCTTGAATTTTCTGGCCCCTAGTAAATCACGATCTTATTCGTAGAGGAGAACTAGATCACCTGTTGGACACACCTACCACACTTAGAGGGGGGGGGTGAATGAGTGTGGGGATCTTTTTCCCAAAACTTCCCTCTTACACAAAAATCATTAGTTAGCATTCGACATTTACTCATTACTCATTGTTGTCATTAATAATCAGTTAGATGTGAATACATATCAACAATATATCA
>SNQJ01S0056198.1:36868-80912 GCA_010110895.2 Picea sitchensis
CTGTGTAATGTTTGTATTTTCCATTGTATCTTTTCTGTTCTTTTCTGAATATTAGTTTGTAGTAGATATTGTACAAGGTTAGAATTTACAGGAACCAGATCTATGGTTCACGCTCCCTCCGATGACCAACGATGGCGATCTCTTCGCACTTCGTGATTTCGTGAGGCTTGACTCCTCAACACTTCAAATCGTCCAATTCACAAATTTCTGAAGGAACTTACGACTAACTATCACGTAACTTCTCCCAGATCTGACGGTCTAGAAGGATCGTACTTCCTCTGGATGGATCTACGGTCCAGATGGATTTCGGGTTCCGTAACTTCAGAAGGCTTCCCCCCTTCACAAACAAAAAACCTTCAAACATGCTAAGTCCTAAGGACTTCAAGTTGTAACCTCCTCGCACCTTCTTGAGATCTAACGACTGTCAGTGATCCCAACCGTCACTTCATGACCTTCAAAAAATCTCTCCATTTCTGTTGGATCTTTGTCGTTATCTCTCCTAAGATTTATTTCTCTAACTCTTTAACTCCTTAGAGGGTTAGTCCAAAACTTAGTCGAACTTCGAATCTTTTCACTCCTTGCAACAGATTCTTACGCAAGACTTGGCTTCTTGCGGGCGACTGTGCACACCTAGCAATAGTCCCTTTGCACTCCTTGCAAATGGAAGTTTCACGCTATCTCTTCTAAGTTTTTGAGTCTAAATGGACTCTGTCAACGCACTCCTTGTGGATTGTATTCACACCTTGCATGAACTCAATGAAGAAAAATCATTGAAACTTATCCAGATACTTCATAGTATCATATGTTCAATAACATAACTCATTCATTCCTGAAAACACAAAATAACAGAGAAGAGTTTAGCAACAACAACTCCACACACATTTGGATCAATTTTCCTCTGTTATCTTCATTCAATGTAAAAATGCTTATAGCTATGAAAAAATAACAACAAAAATTTAGCAATCTAACAAATTTCAACTATCCTCCTCTTCAGTAGCCTCATTTGGGTGTACAATGTTCCTACTTATTTGAGAGGGTTCTTAGGGTTCCCTTTGACTACCTCTATGCTCAAGAAATAAAAACGAACTACCACTTAATTTTTGTTACATTAAAGTCTAGGAGTGAAACTTCGAGATCACTACTGATCATTCAGCTCCCAAGCATTTGATCTTATTCAATTTTCAATCAGTTCAAAAAAAAAAAGAATTTATAGGAAACACGAGCGTTAAGATTCTGAATTGATTCAAAGGCGAGCTAAGGTGTTGAGTTGTCTCTCCACGTGTGCTTGCTGACGATGCTCCTGCATCATACTCCCATGGACAAAAATTCATGGACTCCTGGCCATGACCTCCTGCACTAACTTTCCATGTTCTAGATATCAACTTCATTTACCCAATTGGCATCTTCTACTGGGTTTCCCTTCCACTTTACCAAATACTCAAGGTATGTCTTTCTCCTGGTCTTCTTGTTAATCCTCTGATCAATTATCTTCTCCATCTGTGGATTTTCTGCTACAAGCATATGCTTTTCCCACCGAATCTCTTTCTCATCTTCTAATTCTTTTGCGTCGTCTTCCCTGTAAGGATACAAGTCTGAAACGTTGAATATGGGTGATATGCCCACATCCTTTGGCAACTCTATCTCATAAGCATTAGCACCAAATTTCTTTAGGATCTTGCATGGTCCTATCTTTTTCATCTTCAACTTGTTGTATGTCCCCATTGGGAACCTTTCCTTCCTCAGGTGTCCTAAGACTTGATCTCCAACCTCAAACTGAAATTCTCTCCTATGTTGATCAACTCTGCGTTTATATTCTGCATTTCTATTCTGTGGCTGCTCCTTGATCTGATTATGAAGTGTCTGCATTTATGCAGTGAAGTCTTCTGCTCTAGTGCTTATAAACTCACTCTGCTCTAGATCTCTTAATTCTGATACTCCTATTATCTTCATTCCATACACTATCTGGAATGGACTCTTTCCTGTACTTCTGTTCACTGAGTCATTGTATGGAAACTCTACTTGTGACAGAATTTGATCGCACTGGTTATGATGTTCAGTGACCAAACTTCTCAACAAATTTCCCAAGCTCTGATTTACCACCTCTGCCTGTCCATCTACTTGAGGGTGATATGTTGAACTAAAAGACATTTTTGTCCCTAGCTTCTTCCATATTGTTCTCTAGAAATGACCAACAAATTTAGTGTCCCTATCTGAGACAATACTCGTGGGCAACCCATGAAGTCTCACAACTTCCTTGAAAAGCAAATTTGCAATGTGTGTTGCATCATTTTTCTTCTGGCATGGGATAAAGTGTGCCATCTTTGAGAATATATCAACCACAAAAAATATGGAATCACTTCCCCTTTGGGTTCTTGGCAATCCTAACACAAAATCCATGCTTATTGCATCCCAATGCCTATCTGGAATAGGAAGTGGCTGATACAATCCAATGTTCTGTTTCTTTCACTTTGCATACTGGAAAATATTACATTTGTTCACAAACTTCTTCACCTCTGCTCTCATACTTGGCCAATAGTATGAACTTTTCAACTGTGCAAATGTCTTGTTATGGACGAAATGTCCTGCTCTATCTCCACTGTGTTTTTCCTTCAACATATTTTCTCTCATTGAGCACCTCGGTATGCACAATTGGAAACCTTTAAACATCAATCCATCTTGAATCATATACTCTATCCACTGGCTTCTGTATCTGAGCACAGGATTTGCACATGCTTCATATGCTTCTTTGAAATCTGGATCATCACAATACATATCCTTAAGGTGTTCAAACCTCTAGGTCTTCACTTGAAATTCCTGTAGAATCAGACATCTCTTGCTCAATGCATCAACAACTTTGTTAGCACTACCAGAAATATGTTTAACGACAAAAGTGAAAATTTTCATAAATTCTATCCACTTAGCATGTCTCTGGTTTAACCTCTCCTGACTGGTTATGAATTGTAAAGCTTGGTTATCGCTATACAAGACAAATTCCTTTGGAACAAAGTAGTGCCTCCATTTCTTCAAGGATTGAATTATGGCATAAAATTATTTATCATATGTGGAATAATTTCCCTTAGTCCCATTCAACTTCTCACTAAAATATGCAACGAGCCTATTATCTTGGCTCAAAACTGCTCCAATTGCAACTCCACTCGCATCACACCTTACTTGAAATGTTTTCCCAAAATTTGGCAAGACCAGAATTGGTTGTTCAGTTATCTTCTCCTTCAATATATTGAAAATTTTCTCAGCTTCTTCTTTCCATTTAAAAGAATTGTGTCTCTTCTTCAATGTATCCATCATTGGTGCACAAATTCTACTGAAATTCTGGATGAACTTTCGATAGAAAATCGCTAATCCATGGAAGCTTCTCACTTCAAATAACTTCTTGGTGATGGACATTCTTTGATTGCTTTCACCTTCTCTGGATCCATCTTCAATTCATTTGAAGAGATCACAAAACCCAATTAAATAAGCTCTATCTTCATAAAATAGGACTTCTTCAGATTTATCAACAACATTTCTTGTTGCGGTCTCCTCATCACTAATGTCAGGTGTCTGAAATGTTCTTCTTCAGTTTTACTGAAGACCAATATATCATCCAGATATACAATCACAAATTTACCAATGAAATCTTTCAATACTTCATTCATTAGTCTCATAAAAATACTTGGGGCATTTGTTAAGACAAATGACATAACAAGCCACTCATACAACCCCTCATTTGTCTTAAAGGATGTTTTCCACTCATCAACTTCTCTCATCCTTATCTGGTGATATCCACTTTTCAAATCTATCTTTGAAATTTTTTTTGCTCCACTTAAGAAATCCATTAGGTCATCCATCCTAGGCAAAGGGAATCTATACCTGATGGTGATCTTGTTTATGGATCTTGAGTCTATACACATTCTCCATCCTCCATCTTTCTTTGGACTCAACATAGTTGGTACTGCGCATGGACTCAATCTTTCTCTGACCAAACCCTTGTCTATTAATTCCTGGACTTGTTTCTTTACCTCCTCATTCTCTTGAGGTGTCAATATGTATGTTTCTTTGTTTTGAAGACTTGCTCCTGGTATCAAGTCAATATGATGGCTGATACTTTTGATGGGTGGCAATGAGTTAGGCAACTCATCCACTACTATGTCAGCAAAATTCTCCAACATCTCCTGAACTTCTTCAGGTAAATCATCCATAGAAGTACTTGTAAGGATAACTCTAGGTTTCCTTACCACAACAAACTGCATGTCCTGTTCCTTCTTGACTTCACTCAGGAGTTCCTTCCCACTCATGAGAAGTATGTGTGTGCTGGATTCTTCTTTTACTTTCTTCTCCTCTATCGACAACAACATGTGTGTCCTACCATTCTTCTCCAAGGTGTAAGTATTTTTTCTCCCATCATGAATGAAATTTCTATCAAACATCCATTGGTCTTCCCAAAAAAACATGACATACATCCATGGGAATCACATCACACATAATTTCATCTCTATATCCTCCTATTTTAAATTCAACAAGGCATTGTTTAGTGACCATTACCTGGTGTCCTTTATGCAACCATGAGACTTTATATGGCTTTGGATGTGCAGTTGTCTCTGGCTCCAATTGCTCCATCATATTTGTGGATACTAGATTATCAGTGCTCCCACTGTCAATTATCACCTTGCATACTCTGTCTTTAGTCTTGCAAGTTGTCCTGAACAAACTGTTTCTCTGCATTGGCTTTTCAACCTCTGGCTCAGGTTTCAAGAGAACCTTCTTCAACAATAGGGATATTCCATCTTCTGCTTCAACATTTAGCTTTTGAGCTTATGAAATGTGAGCTTCACCTCCTTCTTTATTTTTCTTGGGACATTCCCAAGACATGTGTCTTGTCTTTCCACAGGTATAACATCTTATCTCTCCTCTTTTGCTTCTTCCTCTTCCTCTAGAAGAATTTCTTCCACTACTTTTTATTCCCCGAGAACTTCCTCCTCTTTCTGAGTGACTATGTGGTTTCTTAGTCTTGTCTTTGGGTTTATGTGCCTTGTCATGGGAAACTCCCTTGCCTTTGCTTGGGCTCCTGCCTCTGTTTCATTGACTTTGTTTCTGGCCAACTTCTCCTCTGCCTTCAGAGCAACCTGATAAGCATCCTCTACTATCCTCACTGAAATCATGCTGATCTCATCTTGGATTTCATACCTCGGGCCATTTATATACCTGGAAAATTTTTCCTCATCCTTCTCTCATTGTCCAATCCTGATATTCAACTTGTAGAACTCCTCTGTGTACTCTTTCACTGTCATACCCTTCTGTCTCAGGTTCTGCAACTTCCTGAACAGATTTATCTGATAATCCTTGGGTATGAATTTAGCCTTCACCTTGGCTACCATTCTGTCCCAATTATTTAAATTCTTCTTTCCTTTGCTTCTCCTATCATCTTGTAGTTCATCCCACCATAGTGTTGCATCTCCTTTTAACCTGGTGACAACATGTCTCACCCTCTTGTCCTCAGCGACATCTTCATAGTCGAAATATTTGTCCATGGATCTTATCCAATCCAACAATTCTTCAGCATCCAAGTTTCCTCCATACATTGGGATGTCTATCTTTGCTCTAGATCCCAATTTAACAACCGCTCTCAACAAGCGTTCCTCGACAACATTTTCCCCTGCAACTTCTTCAACTTCTATTTCTTCACTTTCTTCATCACTGATGTCCCCAGCATCAGGTGCCCTCCTCTGCATTGCCTCCATCGCCTCTAATCTTGCACAAAGCTCTCTCATTTCTCTTTCTATAGTGTGATTGGCTATAGGCGGCTCCACACATCTCCTTGGTGGAATTGTGATGACTGTTTCTCACACACATAGTACAACTTTGAGCTCTTTTTTGCTACCTGAAAAAAATTTCAAGCTCTGATACCACTCGATGCAGACCCCCCTACTCTCCCTTGGGGCTGCATGATCTCTCGATCTAGGATCTTAATCTCCTCGAGTTGGATTATCTCCTCAAGACCTTACTGGTCTGAAACTAAATCAAACACATGCCCTGTTATCACCCTTAGTTTTTTCACGGTCATGATTTGGTCATTACCAATTGGTTCATCGATCGACGGTTCTCAGTGATTGTGGGGAGCCAACGTGCTCGCTCTTTATCAGAGAGCTCTATCCCCACAATCAGAAAAGTTCTCACCCACCTTGATCTAATCGTGGTCATTGATCCCCTATCCCAACAAGATCAACATCATTTTCAAATTGCGGGTCGTGAACTAGAAAGTCCGAGAATTTCACCTCCATGCTCCATAATGATTCCCCACCATCGATTTCCATTCTCAGATCAATGGGTAACTGCAGGCCCTTCTTTCTTAGCACGCTTTTCCAAATATCACACTAACGGGAGCTAGGCGCTCCTTCTTTGCATATGACCTTGGGTTGTGACCCGAGGCTTAACCTCCTGACACTTTGCAAATTCAGACTTTGGCTTCCTTGTGTGCAACTGGTCTCTTTCTATGCGAAATCCAAACCAGTAGAGTTACTCAGGACCATATCTACAGTTCGCTCTCCCTCCGATGACCAACGATGGCGATCTCTTCTCACTTTGCGACTTTGGCTGCCTTGCGTGCAACTGGTCTCTTTCTACGTGAACTATGAATCGTCGGAGTTACTCTGAACCAGATCTACGGTTCACGCTTCCTCTAATGACCAACGGTGGAAATCTCTTCACACTTCGCGATTTCGACTGCCTTGCATGCAACTGGTTTCTTTCTATGCAAACTCCGAACTGGTGGAGTTACTTAGAACTAGATCTACGGTTTGCACTCCCTCCGATGACCAACAATGGCGATCTTTTCGCACTTCACGACTTCATGATTTCGGGAGGCTTGAATCCTCAATACTTTGAATCCTCTGATTCATGAATTTCCGAAGGAACTTACGGTTAACTTCTACATAACTTCTCCCAGATCTGACGGTCTAGAAGGATCTCACTTCCTTTGAATGGATCTATGGTCCAAACAGATTTCGAGTTCCATAACTTCGGAAGGTTTTCCCCCTTCACAAATGAAAAACCTTCAAACATTCGAAGTCCGAAGGACTTCAAGGTGTAACCTCCTCGCACCTTCTTGATATCTAACGACTATCAGTGATCCTGATTCCTTCCGAAGGGATCCCAACTATCACTTTGCGACCTTCAACAGATCTCTCCATTTTTGTTGGATCTTTGTCGCTATCTCTCCTGAGCTTTATTTCTTGAACCCTTTAACTCCTTAGAGGGTTACTTCGACACTTAGTTGAACTTCGAATCTATGCACTCCTTGCAACAAATTATTACGCAAGACTTAGCTTCTTGCGGGCAACTGTGCACACCTTGCAACAGTCCCTTTGCACACCTTACGAATGAAAGTTTCACACTATCTCTTCTAAGCTTCTGAGTCGAAACGGACTCTATCAACATACTCATTGTGGACTTTATGCACACCTTACATGAAATCAACGAAGAAAAACCATTGAAACTTATCCAGATACCTCACAGTATCATATGTTCAATAACATAACTCATTCATTCATGAAAACACAAAGTAACAGAGAAGAGTTTATCAACAACAACTCCACACACATTTCGATCAATTTTCCTCTGTTATCTTCATTCAATGTAAAAATGCTTATAGCTATGAAAAAATAACAACTAAAATTCAGAAATATAACAAATTTCAACTATCCTCCTCTTCAACAGCCTCATTTGGGTGTACAATATTCCTACTTATCCCAGAGGGCTCTTAGGGTTCCCTCCGACTACCTCTATGCTCAAGAAAGAAAAAATAACTACCACTTAAGTTCTGTTACATTAAATTCTAGTATTGAAACTCCCAGATCACTCGTGATCATTCAACTCCCAAGCATTTGATCTTCTTCAGTTTTCAATCAATTCAAAAAAAAAAAAAAAATATTTGCAGGAAATGCCAGCGTTAAGATTCTAAATTGATTCAAAGGTGCGCTAAGGCACTGAGTTGTCTCTCCACATGTGTTTGTTGATGATGCTCCTGCATCAAAACTTTTATGAGGTTGATGGATGATGTATTGAGACCCTTCACCAACTCTTTTGTGGTGGTATATATGGATGACATCCTCATCTTCAACAGAAATTGGGAGAAGCACATGCAACATATTCAACAGGTTTTGAGCACTCTGCAACAGCATAAGCTATATGCCAACTTGGAAAAATGCTCCTTTGGCATGGACATGGTCCACTACTTGGGCTAGATTGTTGATGAGCATGGGGTACATGTGGATCCAACTAAGATCCAAGTCATCCATGATTGGCCATCCTCGAACACACTAACCGAGATTTGGAGCTTCTTGGGATTTGCCAACTTCTACCGACGGTTCATGGTGGGATTCTCCCATATTGCATGGGCCCTCAACCAAGTGACCAAGGGTAGTCGTAAGGAAAATTTCGCATGGGGGAAGGCACAACAATGATCATTTGATGATCTGAAGAATCTCTTGTGCTCAGCTCCAATACTCTCCTTACCCGATCTGCAACAACAGTTCGAGATTGAGACGGATGCATCCGACTATGCTGTAGGCACAGTTCTCACTCAGCACGACCATCCAGTAGCATACCATAGTGAGACACTCTAAGATACTGTATAGAAATACCCCACCTATGACAAGGAAATGTATTCCATTTCGCAAGCCTATCGTTAATGGAAACATTACATCCTGGGAAAGGAGACAATCATCCACACTGATCACAAGCCTCTACAGTTCATACATACACAAGGGAAGTTACAGAATGACCGCCATCAAAAGTGGTCTACATACCTACAACATTTCTATCTCAACATCAAGTATAAGACATGGAGAAAAAATTGTGTCCCTGACTGCCTCATTCGACCTCCCATTGCTACACTCACCACACTGCTCCATTCCTTTGGGCATGATGCATTTGAGTGGCCCCAACTTTATCAGCGAGATCCTGACTTCACCACCACCTATCAGCTCTTGGGTACAAGCATGAATGTCATTGATTTTCAAATTCAGGATGGACTGTTATGCCATTTGGGCCAGCTATGTGTTCTCGCAAGAGAGCATGCAAATCGGATTTGGGAGGCTCACTATAGTCAGATGGTAGGACATTTTGGCATGGAGAAAATTGTGGCAGTTCTATAGAAACATTTTTATTAGCCAAAACTTCGAGAGTACGTCAACAAGTATATCAGATCTTGCACTGCATGTGCCATTGCCAAGCCAACCATCAAGAAGCAAGGCTTATACACCCCTCTTCCTACTCCCGATATTCCTTGGGAATCCATTTATATGGATTACATGTCTGGCCTTTCGTCCACCAAGCAAGGCAATGATTGCATATTTATGGTGGTTGATCAATTTTTGAGGATGGCCATTCTCACATCCTGCAAGAAGAGCATCACAACGGTAGATACTTCCAAGCTCTTCTTCGAACGAGTGTGGGTCCATTTTTGGATACCACAGACCATCATCTCCGATCGAGACAACAGGTTCCTCAACATATTTTCGTCGAGTCTCTGGTCACTGTTGGACACCAAGCTCACTAAATCCACTGCCTTCCACCCTCAAACCGATGACCAAACAGAGGTTTTCAATCAAATGATTGTGCACATCCTGCGCATGTAGAACTCTAAGCATCCGCGTACATGGGATGAGATGCTTCCCCATGTTCAACACAGCTACAACATGGCTCTCCATAGCTCCGCCGACCATATCCCATTTCAGGTGGGGCTGGGATTCCAACCCTTGGGTCCCATTGATGTTGCACTACCTCTTGCAACCACACATAAAAAATATTCCCATGTTCAGTCTGAGGCCGAAAAAGCTACCAGATTCATTGAGCAGATTCAACACATCCGCCAACAGGTCCATGAGATTTTGCAGAAAGCCACTACTAAGTACAAGCAACGCCATGATCAACATCGGGTACCACACAATTTTCAGGTGGTAGACAAGGTCTGGTTACATTTGTAGAAAGAGCACCTTATGGGGCCCCATTGGAAGTTCTGTCCACTTCGCTATGGGCCTTACACTATCACCAAGGCTTGGGTGACAATGATTTTGAGCTCAACACTACCCCCTTCCTTGGCTTGCACCCAATGTTCAATGTGGACTTCCTCCGACCATATTTTCCACCATTATTGGACACCTCAGAGATTGCATAACAGTTGACACCAACAGAGCTCAACTCTGACTGCATGGAACAAGCATCCATTGATCAAATAGTGGACACACAGGTCAAGTGCACTCACCAATAGAGGATCCAATTTTATCGGGTTGCTAAGGCAGAGCAAATCCTGCACCAAGGCAATTGGCTCACCCGGGGCCAAATCTAACGGAAATTTCCTCACCTCATGGGGGCACTCAATGCAATGGAGACCATTTCTTCCTAAGGGGGCAGGACTGATCCAGGTGGATATTGGTGGCCACCCACCTATTCCAACTAGCTCCTCTTGACAATTTTTAGTTCAACACGTTTCTCTGTAATGATGACATTTCTTTG
This sequence comes from Picea sitchensis, assembly GCA_010110895.2. NCBI lineage: Eukaryota > Viridiplantae > Streptophyta > Pinopsida > Pinales > Pinaceae > Picea > Picea sitchensis. The sequence continues at coordinate 47,381 of SNQJ01S0056198.1, forward strand.
TAATTGTGGGTTTTTCACTTTCGGGGCTATCCTGAATCCCGACACAACATCCAAGTGGATATTGGTGGTCACCCACCTATTCCAACTGGCTTATTTTGGAAGTTTCCATGTCGGTACATCTTTCTGTACTTCCAGAGTCGTTTTGGGGTCCTAAACAATGTTTTTTTGGCTTGCCACAGTCAAACTGTAGATGAAGTTAGAGTTTGATGGCATAATGTGTAGTTCTCGAAAAGACATTTCCAATGGACTATCACACTCCTAAAATGCAGGTCGCATGCAAAAGTTACGACCCTGGGAAGTTGAGGTACCAACTTACCCATCGGGGCCCACATAACTTTTGGCGTTTCATCTCCTAGGGTTAGGTTTTGGATGTCCAGGGGTTTGGAATTCATGAGTAATGTTAAAAAGGCTTCTGGAGCCTCATTGTAATCATTCTGCTTAGATGGGTGTGCATAGCAGCCACATCTCTTCTCAGAGATAGCTACCGCCATTCAAGCAAGTTGTTTTCAGTTCTACAGTTTTACAGTTTCAGCCTATTTTATTCATTCAATAGAATTTATTGTTCACTGGATATATGTTGTTGTTCTTCGTATCTTTGTGTTATTGTATTCAATATTCTATTCATTTCATTCCACTCATAAATCCAGATCATTGGCTCATTAAACTATACTAAAGTGTTGCTAAGCATGTAAACAACAAAAAAACAAAGGTAAAACTAGAGGGATTAAGCACCAGGAGTGTCTGTGTCGTTGCCTTCAGAGGAATGTTGGTACCCGGTTGGAATGATGTTGAAAGGTTGGCGATAGATTGAGCAGTGGTTGGAGGCAGGCTCACATGAAAGTCCAACTGGTGATTGAGGCACTCTTGTTGAAATAGTAGGTTTTCCACTTCACGACGTATGTCCATGATCAACGCAAGTAGGTCCTTGGAGAATTGAGGTCGACAAGAATCATGAGTCACATATGGGGGATGAATGGTATCCTGGAGGGGAATTAACGGGGGTGCTTCTTTGATTATGGGAAATCCCCAACGTCCTACAGATGGAGTGTTCTAGAAATCTTGACCTTTGGTGGCCACAACATGCTCCTGACGAGGAAGACCGAGAGGCGTTGTGTGCTCATGAGTTAGAGGAGAAGAAGATTCCTCAAAGGCTTCATGATCCCAATTCTCCTCTATGGAGCTGAAGCCAATACCCTACACAGTTGCTAAATATATTTCTGGAGTAGGGGTCTGCACTAGGTCGCTTGAAGGAGTAATTTCTCCTCGCCCTCGTTCAACGAGGTATCTCTAGTAGGTCCTCTACTAGAGCGGCCACGCTTGCATGGCATGATGCTAATGCCTGGGGCCAAGTGAAGAGAATGGAAAAAGATGGACTAAGGAAGTGCACAAAAGGATCTCTTCAGAGGAGGAGTCAAGCTCTCAAAGGGGGGAAAACGAAGAAACTTGTCTTGAAAGTCTGGGCAGTGTGAGGAAATAACTTCGTACTGATGCATTAAGAGAGTAATTACCACATAGGGGACATTATCCTCTCTGGTACGCTTCCAAATAACTTTTAGCCGCATTATGAACTAGGCATCCTTCATCCTCATGCAACGAAAACTCCCATCACACCAGTCTGCATTGAATGACCTCCTCATTATATGGTGGTTGATTGCATGTTAGAATTGCACCCCATTCGAAGCTACAAAATCAACATATTAAAAAATATATAAATACAAATTAATTTCAAAATATAAATTCTCTCACTCTTATGTATTTTCTCTTTCCATTTTTATTTTTACTAATCCAAATTAAAATTAAAATTAATCTTCTGTTCAATACTAAAAAATAATCAATATCTAAAATTAAAAAATCCACATAATAAAAATATTAATTAATACAATAAAATTGTAAAATACAATTTTTTTCACTATTATTTATTTATTATAGATTTCCAACTTTCTATTTACCAATTTAAACATTAACTAAAATTAATCTTTGTTTCCAATTTTTAAGGAACAAAAAAAATCTACAAAACCATAACATTATGATAAAAAATTCTACAAATTTATTGCAAAATGTAAAGGATCAATCACGATTACCAATTTTCTATTCTTATTTATATTTTTACCAATCCAAACTTAAACTCAAAATATTTTTGTTATAAATTTATTCTATCTCTTTAATCTTTAAACTAAAATTATTATTATTTTCTAAGTACAAAAAAGTAGTCAAAGGCTAAACGTTTTAAGAAATGACGATTTTTTTTTGTCCGAAATCCGACCACAAATTGTTAGATTCGTGGATTTGAGTGATTATTTCTGTATAATCCAAGTACTCCACTAATTTTTCAGCATGTTGAATCCATTTCTATAATTAGAAATAAATTTTGAAGAACAAAAATACTGATTCATATAAATTTATATAACTGAAAAAAACCATTTCCTAAAACAACTAAACAACACCCAAAAAAATATAGATCAATTAAATAAAATGAAAAAACAAATAAACTATAAAATCTATAAAATAGATAAAAAGTTAAATTAAAATAAATCTACAATTTCAAAATACATCATTAAAAAATCTATAAAGTACTTAATTTTAAAAAGTCAAATTAAAATAAATCTATAGCAACACATATTACATAGAGACTCTCTAAACTGTCCAGCGGAAACATTAGCAGCATACATTCATATTTGACAGGGAATCCGTGACATGAGCGACATACATTCATATTTGATAGGGAATCAGAGCCTTACAAAATGCTCTCTCTAGTATACTAAGTAAAAGAAAAATATACAAAATGAGTTGGCAGCTATTACTCCTATGGCTCACAAAGACCATATGCTAGTGTTGTGATTAAAATATCAATATACCCATTATTAGTCCCTGCCGAAGGCTAGCCAGGGAATCTAGCGTTAGATTTAACGTTGAATGACTATTAGTTAATCGTTTACTTTTAATACATTGATTATATCTCTAATTTATAGCATGGTTTGTAATTTTTTTATTAAATATTTTGTGAAAAAATATTTATTTACAATTTTATTGGTTATAATATTCAAAGTTTTATTGCAGACTTTTCTCCTTCCTAGATGTTTTCTTCATTATATACCCTAACTTTTTAAGATTATATGCAAGCTGCAATCTTTTCGTTCTTTACACCAATATATATATTTTCTTCATTGTATATCCTAGCTTTTTAGGATTATATGCATTATATACAATTGTATATCCTAATTTTTTAAAATTATATGCAATCTGCAATCTTTTCATTCTTGACATTGTTACATATAACCTATAAGTTTGTTACCCTTCTACTTTCTAAGTGCACTAAAACTTCCCCTACACTAGTCTAACTAAAACTTCCCCTGCACTAGTCTAATACAGAGCTTTCAAATCTGATAAACACAGAGCTTTCAAATTTGACAAATACGACCACCATCTCCACCGCCTGGCCTTAGATCTAGTACAACCATATCTTTCACACCGTCTCCACCACTAGGCTTAAATCACATGGATGCACACACATGGCATTAGATCTCAATGTACAACTGTTATGCTGACATTAGATCGCAATGTACAACTGTTATGCATTTCATAATGTGTTTTCCTTAAGCTCTACATCAATGTCGTTCAGGGAACCACAAAGCCATACAAGGTGATAGCCACACAGGAAGCAAATATTGGTAAACCACTCAGATGCGAAAGCCCTAAGAAATATCCTTCATTTTCTGGGGGTTGGGGACCGATGGCTTCCCATACAGATCCTTGAAAAGAAGGCTCTTTAAGGTTGAAGAGGAGATCCCGCGTGCAAAGAAATATTTGCGTGAATGCTGAATCTAGACTCCCTGAAAACCAACCTTGTTCTGCAGCTTCTGGATCATATAGTTGTGTTGGATATGCTACAGATGGAGGGGAACAACGACCTAATAAAGTAAAGCTCCGAGTCGAACCGATGATGTGTTATTATTCTTGCAGCCGAACTATGTTGTCACTTTCTAAACTATTATTCTTGCAGTGGTTTTCCTGTGATGTTGCAGTGAAACAGAAAGATATTGTTAACTGGTTATACTTTCAACAATATATACATATTATTTGTAAACAATAGAATAGATAGTTGGAATCTTAGGAGTTACTCTTAATACTATTATGTCTTCTTGGTGGGTACTTTATATCTATATACAATGCATAGTTAACAATATGGTGAAGGCTCATACTTCTATCAATGACAACAATAAACCTAATCCCGACAGACAGTAAGAACCTAAAAAGACTGTTGGGTCAATAGATTATGAAACAAGTGCTTCTTTCTCTGTTCCTGCGCCTGGCATGCTCCATTCTCAGCTCGGTACTTAAGAAGCATGCTCCGCAGGTCAGCTACGGTCTTTCTGTCGAAACTAAGTTCCCTGCCAGAAACACCTCTGGAGAAGCTCTCAACAATGGTGTATCGCACTGTTCTCTGCATCCAATCCATCAAGAAAAACATCTGAGCATCTCAGACGAGGGACCTGCCCCAATTTTAACGGAGCAATACCGAGGCCCATATCGTCGACTCCCTCATCGAAACCCACCAACACCAGTTCTTCATCCCAGCAGCACCAACACCAGCAACAGAGGAAGAGAAGCCTTGCACAGGCAACATTGACTCCTCCCCCTCCTCTGCCCTTAACGATGGTGGACTCCTCTGCCCTCAATGACGCTCAGGTTGGTTCTACGCCCCTGATGCTCTCTGGTGGCAAAGAGTATTTGGGTGCCCTGGCGATGCTGGAAGACAACGTGAAGAAGCTCAAGTCGTCAGGAGGGAAGGGGTCATCACCAGGCCAGGTGATCAGCAAGGGTCAGATGGACAGCACGCTGAATTCTCTGGCAGAGTGGTTGTACGAGTCGTGTGGCACAGTCTCATTGTCGTGCGTGGAGCATCCCAAGTTTAAGTCTTTTCTAACCCAGGTAGGTCTCCCTCCCATAAGTATAAAGTATATTGTTGGAACAAAATTGGATGCAAAATATGAAGAAGTGAGGAACGAGTCTGATGCGAAGCTCAGAGATGCAATGTTCTTCCAGCTGGAATCCGATGGGTGGAAGAAGAAGGGTGTTGCCTGTACTGTCAAGCTAGCTAGACCAAGTTCAGTACCAGATACACCAGCAACATCTAAGGCAGAGGTAGCTACTAGAGCTGCAACAGTTGTTGAAGCAAGTATATTGTTGGAACAAAATTGGATGCAAAATATGAAGAAGTGAGGAACGAGTCTGATGCGAAGCTCAGAGATGCAATGTTCTTCCAGCTGGAATCCGATGGGTGGAAGAAGAAGGGTGTTGCCTGTACTGTCAAGCTAGCTAGACCAAGTTCAGTACCAGATACACCAGCAACATCTAAGGCAGAGGTAGCTACTAGAGCTGCAACAGTTGTTGAAGCCGTGGATTCGGTTGGTTAAACAACAACAATAAGCTTTGTTCCGGCAACCCCTTCTCTTGTAGGGTCGACATGAACGAACCCGAACAACCAGATGAGTTAATACATCTAGATCGTATCCTCCTCTTGGCTTCTTGTTAACAATAAAAGCTTATTCGGGACTGGCCACAAGCCTCTTATTTGAAATCACACCAAATAGGAAAGATTAGGAATGAATCTGCTTATGTATATTCGTTATGTTTGAACCTTAAAATCCTATAATCTTGGCCATGAATTTTTGTTTTTTGTTGTCTTATTGTTCAGGCCCTTACACCATTATTTTGCTCTGGTAATTTCATATTATCATTTTTTATGAATATCCTATTTTTGTTTGAAAGTGCTTCAAGAACTTGCTCGAAGGGACTGCATATATATTTCATGTAGACATTTAAAACTTATTGTAATTTATTGTAATTCACTATATCTAGTCTACCCATTAATCTGCACTTGCACTCCTATCACTGGAGCATGAAATTTCTTGGTACGATTTTTCAATATTTTTCAATTTAAAGGAAAGAACTTACACGAATTTGATTTTTGATTTTTAATCTCTGCTATCTTTGATTTTTAATCTCTGCTATCTCAAGCACATACATGTTAATTATGACCCAAATCGGTAGTTTTGAGATGTGTTTTCGGGTCAAAACCCAGTACCCACTGTCCAGTGCATAGACCAGAAGAGTGGTTAACATGGATATATGTCCATTTATGCTATAATTGTTTTCTACTATTTTATATTTTTAAGATGACTTATATTGATTTTTCTTCATTTATTTTGCTTATTCAGTTACTGCGTATGTATTGAATTTAGCAGGCAAGGCCGCGCGAACGCTGGCAGTTTTGACTTATATGGGCGGTTATATGGGCTGTATAACACGAATATTAAGGAGAGAGGAGAAAATTATTGGATTTTGGGTGTCCTCGCATGAATGACTACATAAATCTCTTTCTTTAATTGTAAACTCTTAGCAATTCCCTAATCCTGTCATGTAGCTAACATTGCATAATATTTTATTTTTAATAGTGCACTTATGGGATACTTGAAAGCACTCTGAAATCATTAAATGTTGAGCTATATATTATATTTATTGTTTGAGTTTTGTCTACGGTAGAGTTCACGTCAAAGTATTGATTTTATGAAGTTTTGTCTACGTTACAATTCACATCATAATATTGATTGATGTTATGAGGAAAGTTTAGTTATATCATTCAGGTTCAAGTTATATTGACATGTTATATTGACATATATACCAACATGTAAAAAGTATCCACATAATCTTTATGGATATGAATATATTAAAAATGTACTGATATATTATTTGGATACAATTATAATGCATATTTTTTTAATTAAATTTCATTGAAATTAAGAATTTTTACATAGATATAAATATAAAAATCTATATCTAATATTTAGTCAAAAATCCATATTTAATATTCACTCTTGTTGCTCATGGTTCTCATGGTCACAACATTGACTGTGCAAAGAAATATATAGAATTTTTAGCTATTTGAAAGAGTTTTAAGTGAAACTTCTGATTCTGTCTTCTGTCTTCAAAAGCTTGAACAAGAGGGATGATAACATTTGGCTTCAACAAGACAGAAAGATGTTCATTGTTGTAATTGCTCTGACACTTATATGAACTTTTCACTATTTACTTGGATTGGAGATTGCAATCTTTTGATTGCTATGTTCTATTTCCCCGAATTCTAATAAAATTGTGCAACTAAAATGGTCACCCCACACTTTGCCAAAGGAGTTAGAGATATAAGCAACCTTCCAAGAAATGAAATAACATCATTCCTTGAAGCTTTCACCTATGTATCATTGAAGCTTTGACTTGTGTATCGGTGTGTGAACCGGCATAATACTTTGCAATGTTTACATTAATTGATTTTTCATATTACAAGTAAGGTAAAGTCTTTCTAGATAAAAGATAAAATCAATGTCGTAAGTAATGCATGCATTGGATGGTTTTCTCCATATCATTTATGCAGTGGCAACTTGGTATGATTATTAGCTCTGAATTGATTCCATTTATGAGATTTCCCTTAACATGTATGGTTACTCTTTTAGGGTGGCTTTAGAGCTTGTGCTTTTGTAGTCCCAGCACGAGGAAAACAATTTAGTCAAGACCTTCATTTAATAAGTAAACAAAACTACACCATAGATCAACCACTTAACAAATAGTAGTCTCTGTACAAGTTCACTCATCTATTAGATGAAGGCTTCTCTAGCTTATTAACCTTGTTGAAAGCACCAACATCTTAGCTTCTCCAGCCTTCAAGGCATATCAATAATATCAATAGAGAAAAGTAGCACCAACATCTCAACTTCATGAGGTTTCAAGGCATGATCACTAATATCAATAATATCAATAGGGAAAATTAGCACCAACATCTCAGCTTCATGAGGTTTTAAGGCATATTAATAGGGAAAAGTAGCATTAATGATCACTATATACCAGGTTTCAACGCATGATCACTAATATCAATAATATCAATAGGGAAAAGTAGCACCAGCATCTCACCTTCATGAGGTTTTAAGGCATATTAATAAGGAAAAGTAGCATTAATGATCACTATATAGTTGTTTTCCATCGCAAATTCAAATTCTTTGATGCCAGAGACATCGCCATTGCAGTGACACTTGTTAAATATGGATTTACAATGGAGTGCACTTAGTTCTGATCTGTTTAAAAAATAAAGTGCACTAGTATTCAAATTTTAATTCATAACCTATGGAATAATGAATGGCATGATATGGGATGAGATGATGGTAGAAAATGGATGACCATTCCCTTGAGATGAGATGGAATGGTGATAGAAAATAGAAAACTTGGTTCCATTAGCTTCGCTAAAGAAAAAATATACGTGAAACTGTCGTATGTCAAAAGTTACTTTAGTTTTAATTACACTGCTCCCGGATATATAGTACTTCTCTCTACTAAATCATTCCATTCTTATTTATAAAAGTCATGAATTATTCCTCTTATACAATATATTTCGAAATTCCACTCTCACCAATCATAATTCTAATAAATTTATAGACATAAATTATAACATGTATAAAGGGAAGGCAATGTTCACCCTATAAATTGCCTTGTCATCGATTTTGGGAAAATAAAGAGAGCTATGTGAAGATCGCTAAAAAAAAATATTCCACAATGATTGTAAGAAATTGATGGGTTGTTAATCCAACGACTATAGATATGTCGCTCCACTAAAAACACTACCATGTGTCATCACTTAATAGAGTTAGAAAAAAATTTAAGGAAAGAACTTTCGAAAGCATCAAAATACAATAGGGTTTTATCATGGTGAAGTGGGTGAAATTAAGGGTGGGGTGGGTGAGTGCCTTTTCCTTTGATTCCTATCTAACAACGTCTTAAACTATAGGATCAAATCACTAGTTTTGAGATTATTTTTTATTTCACAAACAAAATATCCTCATATATGATTAAGATAAATTTACATATTCAACACTTTCCCTTAACAAGTACTTGTCTTAATCTACATCGGTTGAGGTCTTCATTAACACCTTTTCTTTTGCAACACATGCTCTACTATGAATTGAAGAACCTCTTTATTTGCAAAGTCTATCTCTGGTTCAACCTGACTTTCATCTTGTACCTCAATCATACATACATCAACAAATTTTCAACGTCCATATAAAGGAAAAATCATCCACCATAATGCATGTGTAATTAGCCGCTACAACCACTGGTATAATAGGAACATCCTTCATGTACATGGTTCATTCAACATGTTGATGAAATTCCCCTAAATGTATAACTTCACCTCCTACAGTCTAAAACCAATTCATATATGATTAAGATAAGTAGGAGTTACATATTCCAACACTTTCCCTTAACAAGTATTTGTCTTAATATCCATCAAGTGAGGTCTTCATTAACACCTTTTCTTTTGCAACACATGCTCTACTATGAATTGAAGAACCTCTTTATTTGCAAAGTCTATCTCTGGTTCAACCTGACTTTCATCTTGTACCTCAATCATACATACATCAACAAATTTTCAACGTCCATATAAAGGAAAAATCATCCACCATAATGCATGTGTAATTAGCCGCTACAACCACTGGTATAATAGGAACATCCTTCATGTACATGGTTCATTCAACATGTTGATGAAATTCCCCTGAATGTAAAACTTCACCTTCCAGAGTCTAAAACCAATAACATGGTTCACCCCTAGTGTTAAAGAACTCCACTGTAGAGGCTACTACACTATACCAATAGGTTATCCAAATCATCAGAGATACATGACAAAGGGGTAAGCATTTGTATCTAGGTATTATATCAATATGCAATTTACATGTTACATACATAAATAAGGTACATACATTACATACTCCACTCATGGAGATACCCGGAACACACTCAAACTTTTTGAGGACCACTGCATATAACATAACATGACATCATAGACTTGTTACAACTACAGTCTATAATGTGTAAATCCGCATTAATATATGGTATTGAGTATGTTATTATTCAACACACCACACAAAATTTTACCTTCATTTGTTTTCCATCATTTGAATTTCTTCTACTTCCATATTCATTGTTGTCTCAACACTGTCACCAATTGCCCTTCGACCAAGCTTTCATTACTATGGTATTTATCTTTGAACTTGCTTACTCCTTCCTTTTATACTTGCAAAAAATTGATCATTGATGTCCACATAAAAAGAAATCATCTATCGAGATACATGGGTACCATTCTTTGTGCTCACTAGTTCTTTAGGAATCATTTTCACCTACATGGTTCATCAATACATTAGATTGTCCCTTCATTGTAACTTGGTCCATCAATTACTCCATCTCATATTTCCCTCCTTAATCGAAGATCCAACTTCTCTGATTCTATATCAAGCTAGCATACTTGATGCCACATCCTCTCTATCCATAAGAGGGATACATGCTATGTGATTGCATGTGCTACCACACTAATTCATGTAGGTCTGATTCAACATGGTTTACAAAACACCATGTTCTACAATGCTACCTACATGCTTGAATAACATGGATTACAACAACCTGGGGAAATCAATTTGTCTATGGCTAAGCTTACAACTTGGACCAAAAACTTTATGGTGTCAGGTACAATTAATCATGCACCCCCTACATCACATATGCCTTATTAATTCAAGTACAAGAAGCATACAATTTTTTTTTACAAAGGTTACCAATTATATGCCCAATATATAAGCCCATTACAACACTAAGATTATTCTCATCTCATCACCATCACTTCTGCTTTGCCTCTTCGTCTACATTGTGCCTTCTTCATCTTCTTCTTTTTCCTCTTGAGTCGTTCAAATACTAGGCATCTTCATCTACATCTTCAAAATCTTGATTCGATGTCTTGGATCTCCATACTTTACTTGTCATCCGTTAGAGCCATGAATTCTAACAAAATAACTTATTTGTCATATTGAGGTTGTGAAGATCAATATGAGTGCTCACTACCAAGACTTATAATTTGACTCAATTTAACAATTTCAATGAGTTTCATATGACCCATTTGAGTACTAAATACACTTATCACTTATTTGAATGTTATTAGAAAAATGCAATCAAACCCTTCTCACAAAGATCCCAATGCACCTTGTGCGTTTCCCAAGCCACCATTTTAAACAAAAGGTATTAATGATTCACTTGTCCATAAAAACAAATAACATAACTCTCTTAAATTTAAAATACATATACCCTTATTTCGTGCGTATTGTACATCTTTTTCTAATGTTGTACGAGTGGGCCATCATCATAAAGATAATATGTTTCCACACATATTTGTTGCTCTTGCACTCATGGCTCCTTCACAACACGTGTGACTCTTCTTACTGTAGCTGTGCTCTTCTTTGGCACCTTTGTGAAGACCTCGAGCAAGACCATCACAGGCCAGTGATTTCTTTAATACAAACTACAAAACAATCAATATGTCCATAGGCTCTCCCAATGTTGCAATGTGGTTTTCTTCAATAACATCGACATATCCCTCGTCCGCCTTGGATTCACCTTGCTCACAAAAGACATTGAATCAACGATATTGAGTCTAGGAACATAGTCTCTAACTTCCTTGGTTAGCACATATTCGTTCGCCGTAGTGTGCTTGTAGAAAATCTAGCAGCACAAACATAAATTGCTCTCCTCTTCCACATGGCTCAACAACGATTGAAGATCAAAATACAGTGGAGAAAATCAAATAGTCTTCCAAATGAAAAACTAACTTCATTTCTTGGTAGTGATGATGACAACCTGCATCTGAGGGGGGAACCCTCTACATGACAAACTCCTCCAAATGAGTGTATCTGTCACATCTCTTATCAGAGATAAAACTGCCACCATTCTAGCGAGTCCCGCACTCTGTATTTTTACAGTCTTTTTACTTTTCTTTCATTAATAGAAATTATGTATTACTATATTTCTATGTTTCTGGAATTTTTCATGTGTATTTCATTGTAATATCTATGCTTTCATTTCATTCCAAAAATAATCTGGATCAGTGGTATCAGAGCAGGCTGCTCTTGATTGTTTTTTAGTGCATGTCCCCGATGAGTTCCGAGTATAGCAAGTTGGGTCTCCAACTTTTCTCTCTTGAGGAAAATCGCTCTCGCACACCCAATAAACCCTCTATGGTGGTAGAAAAGAAAAAAGACAGAGCATAAGATTCTATTAACCTATTTCTTGAGCAAGCTCTCGCGCAATAGAGGGAAAAAATGATGTAGAATTTTTACCACATCCTCCAGCGCCAGTTGATAGCAACAGGCGCATATTCATCAAGCAACCACTTTGGAGGAACCTCTCCCTTCAAGGTACATGTTAATTTTTATATTCCCGTATTTGAAGGTCAGATAGATGTGGATGCCTTAGAAAAATGGTTGAATCTACTAAAAGGTTATTTCTTTGTTCACAATTTTTCCGACAGGGAAAAGTTCACCTTTACACTCCTCAAAGCTCTCCCGCATGTCAAACATTGGTGGGAAACTTACTGGGAGAAAAGTTCCATAGAGGAATCTCGAATATATGGGGTCAATCCCACTTGGTATTTTTTTGTGGATGCGGTCAAGGAACAATACTACCCTGTTGATAACTATGAAGACCAGTACATAAGATGGACCAGATTGCGGCAAGAGAAGAGCCAAACAATGCTAGAGTTCAAAAATACTTTCCATACCTTGCACACCAAGCTGGGTATCAAATACTTCGAGCGGTATCTGGTTTTGAAATACCGTGGGGCTCTGCATAGTTACATCCAAACCGAAATTGATTTCCTAAACATATCATCATTGGGAGCTGCCTATCGATATGCTGTCAAAATAGAGCATAAGTTTAGGCACCAGAACAAATGGGAGTTCGGGTCTGCAAATCCGCAACAACCAAAGCATGATAAAGATGACCCTAACCAATAGCCTCCTGACAACTATTCCAAGACACATGAAAAGAAGGGTAAAGTAAAGATGAAGAATGACACTAGGAAGTGGTGCGACTTCCAAAATATCCCCTGGAACAACATCGATGAATGTCACTCGAAACAATCATTGGTGGTTGAGGTCAAAGACAAGGAGCTGAACCCTGATTCAAAATTTGATCTAGAAAATATTGAAAACAGATAGATCATTGACGTAGACCCTACTGCTACTGTCGCAACCTTAACAATTCAACCAAAAGAACCAGTAGATCCCGAAGAGGGGGAGCACCTCTTCGATTCAAAAATGTGGGTGAAGGGGACCCCATTGCATTTCATTGTTGATAGCGATATATAGAAGAAACTCATCTCAGTTGAGGTCATCAAACAGTTGGGATTGTTGACAACACCACACCCACATCCATACAACATCGGGTGGCTTCGCCAGAGATGAGTTATTCGTGTCATCCAGTAGTTCCGCCTGTCCTAAGGCATCCAACCCTTCAAGGATGAGGTAGTATGTGATGTTTCCCCTCTTGATGTCTGTGATGTTGTTTTGGGCCAACCATATATGTGGAAACGTCATGTTATTTATGAGTTTCGACCCTGTAGTGTCACTAGTACCCTAGGGGGTCATCTCTACAAGATACCAGAGGTATTTCTGACTGTTGTTCCACCAAAACAATGGCACAAGGTAATCTCTCATATTGCAAAATTCATCCTCTTCACAATTTGTTCAAAGGATGCACAAAAGGCCACTACAACCATTGCAGCCTCAACACCTTCTATCCAGCAGAAGCAGATTGCAGAAGAGAAAGAAAATATTGTTTCTTCACCTACAATGGTGCCTACACAATGCCCTGTCAATCACAGAGACAATAGGTTGGTGGAATAGATTCAACCCCACCAGCAACAGGTTCGTGACAGCCTTCCACAGACCAAGCAACACAACTTCTCCAACAAGGCACACAACTCACCAAGATTCAGATTCAAAAAACACTTTCCCCTCTTCCCCAGGCACTCAACGCAATGGATACCATTGCTTCCTAAGGGGGAGGATTGATCCAGGTGGATATTGGTGGCCACCCACATGTTCCAAATTCCAACTAGCTCATCTTGACAGTTTTCAGTTCAACACATTTCTTTGTAATGGGGAAATTTCTTTGTAATTGTGGGTTCTAAAATTACGGGGTTGACTTGAAGCGCTACACAACATCTAGGTGGATATTGGTGGCCACCCACCTATTCCAACTGACTTATTTTGGAATTTTTCATGTCAATACATCTTTCTGTACTTTCGGGGCCATTTCGGGGCTCTAAATAGTGTTTTCTTGGCTTTCCACAATCAAAATATAAATGAAGTTAAATTTTTATGGCATAATTTGTAGTTCTCAAAAATACCTTTCCAACGAGCTATCACACACCTAAAACAGAGATCGTATGCAAAAGTTACGACCCTGGGAAGTTAATGTACTAACTTACCCCAACGAGACCCACATGGCTTTTGGCACTTCATATCCTAGGGTTAGGTTTTTGGATGTCTAGGGTTTTGGCATTCATGTTTATCATAAAATGGCCTTCAGAGCCTCATTTTAATCATCTTCATGCGAATGAGCGTAGCCGTCACATCTCTTCTCAGAGATAAAGATGCCACCATTCTAGCGAGTCTTGCACTCTATATTTTTACAGTCTCTGTACATTTCTTTCATTAACAAAAATCATGTATTACTGTATTTCTTTGTTTCTAGTAGTTTTTATGTGTATTTCATTGTAATATCTCTGCTTTCATTTCGTTCTGAAAATAATCCACATCATAAAGTATCTCAAACTGCAAACCACACAATTGTTAACTAGAAAGATAAATGCAGAGTTGCAGCAATGAGAGTTGCAATAGCCAGAGTTGTAGCAACAAGAGTCGCAACAACACGAGTTACAACAACATGAGTTGCAACAACCGGAATCGAAACAAGGTAAACATTAAATTTACAACAAAGTTAAATAGAAGAATTGCTGGAATAAATGAAATTATAGAAAAGATGCTAGAACTATTCACTCATTCATCAAAAAACAATACCCTACAACATTAGCATTGAGTTACAACAATCAACAAGATGTTAATACAAGAATTACTAGAAATAAATGAAAATATGGAAAAAGTGCTACAACTATTCACTCATCAATCAGAAAGCAATACCTTGCAACGTTAGCGTTGAGTTTTAACAATAAGTAACATGTTAATAGAGGAATTGCTAGAAATAAATAAAAATATGGAAAAGATGTTACAACTACTTCTATAAAATACAAAAGATACAAATAGTACTGAGCTAAGGAGGGGGCCTTACCTCCTTAGATGAGGTATTGGTCTAAGAATGCAATAGGATGCTTAAATGCTCAACACACCATTATTTGGATAAGAATGAAACGAAACTTATATTAAAAAAAATGTCCAGAACAATACAATTATGGACACAGACTTTCTTATGCTTTTTCTCCACCCCTGACTCAGAGAGAGTGGGGATATTTATACAGAATGGTTTCTTCCTAAATTAACTAAGAGAATCGATGGATATCCACGAGAATCATGCTATCTCATCTCGTTACACTGTTTTCTCCAAAAGATGGAAAAAATCATGCGCATGTTGAATAAATATGTCATGGCAAGTGGTGGATGAGTCGTTATTATTTTCTAGCACCCAATTTCCCTTGTCATGTTCCTATGTGGTTTTTGACTAATTGGTCAATCCCTAGTGATAGTTGTGTGGTTTAATGATGAGCTATTATGGAAAATGTGAAGATGCAACACTCGACTCAAAGTTGCAACAATGATCTTGTAGTGGGAGTTGTAGCATGGTGAGAGTCACAACACTGAGAGTTGTAGCAGTAGACAGTTGCAACACCGTGAGTTGTAGTACTGAGAGTGGCACCAATGATAAGAATTGCAACAACAGTGTCAACAACTCAGAGTTGTAGTAGCTTCTCTTGAGCTATGAGTTGTAGCTATTGTGTTGGGAAGGTACCTATGCAACTTTGTTCCTATATACCACTGTTAGCACAAAAGGTAATAATATCCTAAAAATGCATAAAAATTGGTATTGAAATGACATGTTGAGATAATAAATATACCTTAACCAAGAATGCATCATTGTGGATGAAAAGTGTATTAAGATGGAAATGGAATTGGGAAAAAGGTGTACAAAAAGTGTTGGACGGGTGCTACAAAGATGTCAATTTGAGCACCCATCATCTCTTCATCAATGGTGCAAAGTTTTATGGCTCCATTTTCATATACAATATCAATATCATAAGGCCTGAGGCATCAAGTGCGGAACTTCCCTCCAAAATCTTTGAACCTGGAGTCAAATAACAAGGCCTAGTCTCCAACTTTGAATTTCTTCTTTTTGATGAACTTGTCATGCCACCGAGATCTTTGATGATGTATTACTGTTGTGTGGTGCAATGAAGCCTGATGAAGTTCGTCTAGTTCATTGATATGGAGGAGTATCTGCTTCTGGGCTTTAGTTAAGTCCATTCCAAGTTGTACAACTGTTCTAAGTGTTTATATCTCTGTTTCAATCAACAACAATACTCTTTTTCCATACACCAATTCATATGGGGTGCAACTAGTAGTAGTCCTCCATGTTGTTTGGTAGGCCCATATAGCTTCAGGTAGTCTGTCGGCCCAATCCTTGAGGTGTAGTATGAAAGTCTTGGTGATGATGGCCTTAAGAATTTTGTTTTTCCCTTCTACCTATCCATTGGCCTATAGATGATATGGTGTGGTAACCCTATGTTTAATCTTGTATATTTCCATCAATTCTCTAATGAGTCTTGAAGTGAGTTGAGTTCCTCCATCAACATGAAGACATACCACTATTTCTTGTTCTATCATGACCATGAGTGCCTTGGATTCCATCTATTTTGTGACATAATCTGTGCATACTAGGATGTAGGAGTTATGGTGGGAAGAAGGATTGATCGTCCCTACAAAGTCCAGGACCCATTTATCAAAGGGTTCCAATACCAACTATGGTTGCAATGGAATCTCGTCTGATTTCACCGATATTCCCATGCATTGGAAACTATCACACCTTTTTACGTATTCCTTGGCATCTTTGAAGATAGTGGGACAATAGTACCCTTGATGAAGTACCATGTACCCAGACCTTTTGTCTGCAAAGTGGCCTCCACATGAACCATCATGGCAAGCTTTCAAGATCTCATAGATCTCATCTTCTCCCATACATCTTTTGATGATGAAATCTAACATTGTGTAGAAGAGACAATCGTTGATCTGTGAGAATCTCCAACATTGTTTGTTGATATTCTGTCGCTCCTTTGGAGATAAACGATGTGGAAGTATGCCTACATCCAAGTAATTATTGATATCTATGAACCAAGGAGAGTTAGGAGAAACTGCAAATAGGTGTCATCAAGGAAATAATCTTCTACGAGAAACTCATTTTTGTTAGATGTGAGTCTTGAAAGAAAATTAACCACTACATTATTCTTCCTTGGTTTATTCAAAATGGTTATCATATTCCTATAATAACAATAACCATCTAGTTACCTTGCCATTAGTGATAGGTTTTATTCATTAAATATTTTATGGTAGCATGGCCAATATGCAATATTATTGGATATCCTGTGATGTAGTGCCAAAATTTATTAATTGCATGTATTATTGTAAGAAACTCTTTCTATGTTACTGTATAATTTAGTTCTGCGAGCAAGAGATTTTTGCTGACGTAGTAAATCACATATGGATCATTTCCTTCTAGTTTTCCTAAAACAACTCCAATGGCAAGGTTTGATGCATATGTAGAGATATGAAATGGTAGGGACCAATCGCCCCCCCTCAAAATAAGAGCCTCAAACACCTTAGATTTTAGTTCTTCATGTGCACATTGGAAACTTTTTGTCCACAAAAACTCAAAATCTTTGTTAAGCAAAGCAAATAGTGGACGGAAAATTTGTGAAATCTTTTCAAATAAATCAATGGTAGTAACCAACATATCCTAAGAAATTTCGTACCTATTTTTATGAATGCAGAGTCAAAAAGTTTAATATTACCTTGATTTTTGCTCGATCCACTTGGATGCCTTTAGCTGAGATGAGATGTCCTAATATGATGTCATCAGTTAATATCATTACACATTTCTCATTATTGAGGGAAACATTCGATTCTTTACACCTTTTAAATTTTTTCTCTAAATTTTCCAATGCCTCATCAAATTCATTGCCATATGTCATGAAGTCATCCATATATATTTCCACATAATCATGAATTAAATCAGAGAATATACTAATTAAAAGTCTTTGAAAGGTGGAAGGAGTGTTACATAACCCGAATGGTAGAACATGATAGGAAAATGTCCCCAATGGACATGTAAATTTTTTTTTGTCTTGATCCCAAGGTGCAATCTGGATTTGGTTATACCTGTTGAATCCATCGAGAAAAGAAAAATATTTCTTCCCTGCTAACGTATCCAAAACCTAGTCAACGAATGGAAGTGGGAAATGGTCCTTGTGTTTTTATTTGTTGAGTTATCGATAGTACACGCACATCCTCCATTTACCATTTTGTTTTGGTACCATGACGAGAGGGGAGACCCATTGGCTGTCAGAAATTGGATAGATAAAGTTGGTTGTGAGAAATTTCTGTAGCTCTTCGTTAACTATGTCTTGTTAACTATGTCCTTCAGTGTTTTCATCCGACAATGGGGCTGGTGGATGGGTCTGGATCCTGATTTAATGTATATGTGGTGTGTGCATTTGTCAGGATGGATTCCTTTCATGTCATAGTAATCCCAGGAGAAGGAATTGCTATGTTTTTGAAACACTTTAACCAATCTCTCTTTTTGATGTCCAATCAGTCCTCGATTAATGTTCAAGGTTTTCCCAGGGATGATTTCCATAGTTTCTATGGTGGACCCATAATATTTTGTAGGTGAGTACTCGTGTTCTACATGTGATATGTTTGTTGAGGCAAGAGAAGCCTGAGTTTCTAGATGCATAACATTATCAAGAACATGTGAGTTGGTTGAGGAATAAAAAGAATCTATGAAATCATTGATTTCATCGTCCTCTATTTTCTCTCTGATGGCTAAGTATTGATCTATAGAGAGGACTTGATGAGCTTCTCCTTCTTCATCAATGTCTTCTCCGTCAGTCTAGATTGGTGTTTCAAAATCTATGTTGGGTTTAGAGAGATTTTACATGGTTAATTTTTTTGTATAGATCCCATGGGAAATGATCATGTTGACTAACTTGCAACAGATACAAGCATCAATAGTGGCCATCCAAGTGTTGGTTGTGGAGCCTGATTATCTTCCTGATTTAGAGGCCTTTTGTTTTTAGCCATGTTTATACCCCATGAAGACTTTACACCCCAGAAGTATGTACACTCTTCCATGTGGGGGAGTGCAGAGGGGGGTTACCCTCTTTTCCCTAGAAGGCAACCCTATTTTGTGAGGGAAATGTATTGCGGCTAAGGATGATAGAAAATATTGTATTATGAGATTAGAGTCTGTGAGAGAAAGAAGAGGAAGTTACAACATGTTTGTTGTAGGTTGTATCCCTTCATATGATGGATAATAATAAAGGAAGGACCTGACAATTTCTCTGGTGGACGTAGCCCACACTGGGTGAACCATGTAAATCTGTGTCTCTATTGTATTGTGTATCTTCTATGTTTTGTTTCCGCATTTTCTTTATTTTATTGTTCCACGGTCCTGTTTTTAACACCAAGGCCTTCCTAGGATTAAAGAATATTACCCCAGAGAGGTTTTTCTTTGTAATATCATAAAGTCGGTTGGATATTCCCACAAATCTATAGATATCATTATCTCTTCCAGGGTTCCCTCTAGTTTGATAGTTGATTTTTCAGCAAGTTGGAGTGCAGTTGGGGTTTCCTTAAGGCTAGTGAGCCCTAAAGTTTCCATGGTCTCACATGCCATAACATTAATGGAAACAACAAGGTTAATTAATGCATTTCTAATGAGCGTATTATTAATCTGCACATTAACTACTAGGTTTCCAGGGTCAAAGTGTTTGGCTACGAGAACTACCAACATATTTAAGTCTAGTAGTTTACCCATAACATGGACAGTTTGGGGATCCTTCCTTTTTCTACCGGGTTTCCCTAAAAAAAATTCCCATACCACTTTCGAGTATATAGGCACATATTTGATGGCTTGGAATAGAAGTATTTTAGCACAAATGTTATTGAGTTCCCCCAAGAATTCAAAATCGGGCTGAGTAAGAGGTTTCTCTAGGTTTAATCTTTCTATATAGGGTGGGTTTTGAAGTTCAAGGTGGGCATGATTGAATTTCAAAGGTTCATGATATTTTTCTTATTCAAGTTCTTCATTCAGAACATCCTCATCCAAATGTTCAATAAGAACAAGAGGTTGTTAATTGGTTAATGTCTTCCTAGATCAAAGATGGATATCATAGTAGTTTAGGGAAGAAATGGAATAGGTGGGGTAGGTGGCAATTCTGATAGCTTGTGCTGGTTGGGATAGCCTCCCATTATTAGGGTTAGGGATAGATTGTGCAGGTAATTTTGTTTGAGGAGGGGCTGATGTATATGCTTGTATCTATGGAGGGGAAATAATTTGCATGGTTGGTTGTGTTATAACCTATTGAGGGCCTCCTAAAGTAGGATTTCTCCACCCTTGTTTCCACAACTGGGTTGGAAGAGGAGGAGGCACCCATTTTTGTGTTGGCAGATACCATGGCCAATAAGTATAATTCATGGAAGGGTTAGTTCAATATGAATTAAAATACTGAGACTGGTCTTGAACTATACCTTGAGAATTGGGTTTCCATGGTTGTTTCTAAGAAACAAAGCATAGCTGCTCAGGTTCCTCAGCTTTCTAGTAGAAAACTTTAAATCCTGGCAGAGATGGATAGTTGCAAGTGGCATG
The DNA here is from genome assembly GCA_010110895.2 of Picea sitchensis. Lineage (NCBI taxonomy): Eukaryota > Viridiplantae > Streptophyta > Pinopsida > Pinales > Pinaceae > Picea > Picea sitchensis. Next base: position 68,174 of record SNQJ01S0056198.1, read on the forward strand.
GTCCTCACTACATATTCCACAAACATCAATTTGGTCAATGGACATTCCTTCCATGGGTGATTCTTTCTGCATCACAGGAAAAAGATATCAAAAGCTACCTCTACTTCTTCCCTCTTCTTCTTGATTTGCAATGTGTCCAACTCGGAGCTTAAAGAACTAAGTATATCAGTATTGAAATCCTATAACATTTTCCCAATTTCTACTCTTGTAACTCCACTTCCAGCAGTCTTGTCAATCCTTGTTAATATATCTCTTGGTCCTTTGCCTGTTTTTGAAGTACCTCTGAAATATTTGCGACAAAGTTCCAAGAAAACATCATAATATTGCTGAAAGATATCTCCTCCACCCATCAATTTGAGAAGTTTAATGTAGTTATCTCAGATTCCCCTCAAGAATAAGACATGTCATGTCTTGGGAGCCAAATATCCTTTCCTTTCCTTTTGAAAATTATAGTTAAATATTTCGACACAATCCTCAAGACTATCATCTTCATGTTGTTTCATTCTAGAGACTTCCTTCCTCCTTTCCTTATCCTTACAATAATATCTGTACTTCTTCAGGAATTTCTGCATCATCTGGTCCCATGTGCAGATGCCATCCCTACCACGGCCCATGAACCAATGTAGTGCAACGTTCTTGAGTGTGGCAGGGAAAAGTTTCAATTTTTGGGCATCCGACAAGTAATCATAACTTTTGCAAAGCACATCAAATTAGAAAAGGAATATGTCTGGATCTTCCATAGATGGACAATGAAAATTCAGCAAGGTTGAATGAGGGATATTCTTCATTTTGGTCTCCTCAGTTGATCCTCTAATTGGAAACGTGAAGGCATAGGTTTATTCCTTGACAGTTTCATTTTCCATCTCCTTCCGAGGGCTATCTTCTACTCTTCAAGGTTCTTTAGGAAAGATGAACTTGTTGGAAATACTGAGAGGGGAGGGGGGGTGAATCCGTATTTATCACTTTTATCACTTTTAATCACAATAAGTAAACTTCAACTTTATCAACAGTATATTATCTATGATTGTATTTAATATATAGTGAGAATATAACCATAAGTAGTAACACATCACATTAGATACACAATACACCATAAATTACGTGAAAACCCAAATGGGAGAAAACCACAAAATGATTTCTTATATGTAAAAAGAATACATTCATACGAAGAACCAACTTCCAAATTCTCCAATACCATCTAGAAGGAGGCTCCAACCCCCTATTTATAGCCTCCAACCTGAAGGAAGCTACAACTCTCTGATTTACCATCTACAACTAGAAGGAGGCTCCAACCTAAAGGAAGCTACAACTCCTTGAATTTTTTGGCTCCAACTAGGAGGCTACAACCCCTTGATTTACAGGCTCCAACTTGAAGGAAGCTCCAACTCCCTGATTTCTTCGAAACCAATCGGAAGGAGGATACAACCCCCTTTCCTTGCCCCATCTTGCTGCCCTGAAATATAAGTGTAGACCAAACTGTCACTACCATTGATATTGTCTTCGATATATAAATAAACATGTCATTTTCATTGTCACATCAAGCTATAACCATCAACCTGTCAATGAAAACCTAATACATCAACCTATCATATCAACCTGTCATTGATCAACTTCTCCAACCTATCACATCAACATGTTCAACCCGTCACTAATCAACCTATCCAACTTGTCACTTTCACCGATACTCAACATTAACGAAACTAGATCCAATATCACCAAAAACACTTCTCAACCATATGCTTAAACATCACCAAACCATGCCTCTAGTTATGTTCCAAATGTGTACTAAGCACATACAAATATCACCAACATACCATACAAGATATTTGTTTCAACCATGTACCATATACCAAGTATCAACTGTGTACCACAAACTGTACCATAACAAGTGAATCAACCATGCACCAAAACTTGTGCCATGTACATCAACACCATACCATGCACCAATCTTGTATCAATCAATCATGTGATAACACGACATCATGTATCAAAAATGTATCTCAACCTTATACCATATCACTCATAATTTGTCTCAATCATGTCATACTCCATGCACCATAAGATATATCAAGCAAGTACTATCAATGGTGTACCTAAACCAAGTACCAACATCACCAAGAGATGTATCTCATACATGTGCTACCATATACCTCAAACAACATGCCAATCATCCATAGACCATGTATGTCAAATATGTGCCATATCACTCATGATATGCCTCAACAAATTACCATAAACCATGTGCCAATATATTCAAGATATGCACTAGCAATATACCTTAACAAATATACCTCAACATATAGCTCAGGTTCCTCAGCTTTCTGGTAGACAACTTTAAATCCTGGCAGAGATGGATAGTTGCAAGTTGCATGGTCCTCACTACATATTCCACAAACATCAATTTGGTCAATGGAAATTCCTTCCACGGGTGATTCTTTCTACATCACGGGAAAAAGATATCCAAATCTACCTCTACTTCTTCCCTCTTCTTCTTGATTTGCAATGTGTCCAACTCGGAGCTTAAGGAACTAAGTATATCAGTATTGAAATCCTATAACATTTTCCCAATTTCTACTCTTGTAACTCCACTTCCAGCAGTCTTGTCAACCCTTGTTAATATATCTCTTGGTCCTTTGCCTGTTTTTGAAGTACCTCTGAAATATTTGCGACAAAGTTCCAAGATGACATCATAATATTGCTGAAAGATATCTCCTCCACCCATCAATTTGAGAAGTTTAATGCAGTCATCTTAGATTCCCCTCAAGAATAAGACATGTCATGTCTTGGGAGCCAAATATCCTTTCCTTTCCTTTTGAAAATTATAGTTAAATATTTCGACACAATCCTTAAGACTATAATCTTCATGTTGTTTCATTCTAGAGACTTCCTTCCTCCTTTCCTTATCCTTACAATAATATCTGTACTTCTTCAAGAATTTCTGCATCATCTGGTCCCATGTGCAGATGCCATCCCTACCAAGGCCCATGAACCAGTGTAGTGAAACGTTCTTGAGTGTGGCAGGGAAAAGTTTCAATTTCTGGGCATCCGACAAGTAATCATAACTTTTGCAAAGCGTATCAAATTAGAAGAGGAATATGTCTGGATCTTCCATTGATGGACAATGAAAATTCGGCAAGGTTGAATGAGGGATATTCTTCATTTTGGTCTCCTCAGTTGATCCTCTAATTGGAAACATGAAGGCATAGGTTTATTCCTTAACAGTTTCATTTTCCATCTCCTTCCGAGGGCTATCTTCTACTCTTCAAGGTTGTTTAGGAAAGATGAACTTGTTGGAATCTTGAAGGGGTGGGGGTTGAATCATTATTTATCACTTTTATCACTTTTAATCACAATAAGTAGAAACTTCAACTTTATTCACTTTTATCACTTTTAATCACAATAAGTAAACTTCAACTTTATCAACAATATATTATCTATGATTGTATTTAATATATAGTGAGCATATAACCATAAGTAGTAACACATCACATTAGATACACAATACACCATAAATTACGTGAAAACCCAAATGGGAGAAAACCACAAAATGATTTCTTATATGTCAAAAGAATACATTCATATGAAGAACCAACTTCCAAATTCTCCAGTACCAACTAGAAGAAGGCTCCAACCCCCTATTTATAGCCTCCAACCCGAAGGAAGCTACAACTCCATGATTTACCAGCTACAACTAGAAGGAGGCTCCAACCTAAAGGAAGCTACAACTCCTTGAATTTTTTGGCTCCAACTAGGAGGCTACAACCCCTTGATTTATAGGCTCCAACTTGAAGGAAGCTCCAACTCCCTGAGTTCTCCGAAACCAATCAGAAGGAGGCTACAACCCCCTTTCCTTGCCCCGTCTTGCTGCCCTGAAATATAAGTGTAGACCAAACTGTCACTACCATTGATATTGTCTTCGATATATAAATAAACATGTCATTGTCATTGTCACATCAACCTGTAACCATCAACCTGTCAATGAAAACCTGATACATCAACCTATCATATCAACCTATCATTGATCAACTTCTCCAACCTATCACATCAACATGTTCAGCCCGTCTCTAATCAACCTATCCAACTTGTCACTTTCACCGATACTCAACATTAATGAAACTAGATCCAATATCACCAAAAACACTTCTCAACCATATGCTTAAACATCACCAAACCATGCCTCTCGTTATGTTCCAAATGTGTACTAAGCACGTACAAATATCACCAACATACCATACAAGATATTTGTTTCAACCATGTACCATATGCCAAGTATCAACTGTGTACCACAAACTGTACCATAACAAGTGAATCAACCATGCACCAAAACTTGTGCCATGTACATCAACACCATACCATGCACCAATCCTGTATCAACCAATCATGTGATAACACTACATCATGTATCAACAATGTATCTCAACCTTATACCATATCACTCATAATGTGTCTCAATCATGTCATACTCCATGCACCATAAGATATATCAAGCAAGTACTATCAATGGTGTACCTAAACCAAGTACCAACATCACCAAGAGATGTATCTCATACATGTGCTACCATATACCTCAAACAACATGCCAATCATCCATAGACCATGTACCTCAAATATGTGCCATATCACTCATGATATGCCTCAACAAATTACCATAAACCATGTGCCAATATATCCGAGATATGCACTAGCAATGTACCTTAACAAATATACCTCAACCAACATGTATCATACATCCAAGATGTGCCTCAAGGAATATACCAAAACTCACAAAGTCACGGCTCAAGCATGTTCCACAATATCACCAAGATTCAACCTCATAACACATAGAATAAATTACCTTTACATTTGTAACTGACCTAGTGCCTCTCATCCTGATACACAGACCTATAGCTTTACCTGAATCCTCAACAATCTGGAACTAGAATCTTTTCCCTCTTATGTATTTTCCTCATGGGACTAAGACCTCCTATCTCACGAGGCCTCACATGACAAGTACTAGATGACCTGTGAGAGTTCCTCACATGACACCCTCAAGATGATCCATGAGGGCCTACTTAATAAGCGTTACAGAAATATCCTAGCTCTTTACATCTCCAAAAATTTCACTCTTCCTTTAGACTTTCTCCACTGCCTTAGACTCAACCTCAGATTCGCCAATAGACCAAAATATTCTCACAAGATAGATATTCAATGAATGTGTGTGTGAATGTACTTATGAGAGACTTCTTGAGGTGTACATACACTTTTTCTAAGTAACCTCTTTCCTTAAATTTAGGGCTTCTAGTACCTTCTTGTTACAACCACTTTACCCTTTCATTTGTGACTTGTAACCAATTAGGGGCTTCTTAACCATTCTTCGGAGATTCCAACTTCATGAGGGCATATCTCCCTAACTATGAGGAACCACATGGCGTACCACCTACCGTTGGAAATGAAACGACAAGGACTATCCATTTATGAGTGTGTTACCTACATTAACATTGTCCTTAATGTCCTTATTCCTTGATCAACTATGGGTTCCATAACCACACTTCTAGGGATTTGTGTAGACTTCATTAATTGCATCCATCATATCTGTTGACATCAATGACAACTGACTTACCATCAAGCTTGACCAAAACTGTGGGGCATCTCGACTTCTCCAAGGGTTGACATCAATGACAACCAAATGTCCAAACCAACTCTCAAACAATCTCTCCCTTTGGCATTGATGGCAACACTCATACTCCAATACTCATGCTCCTCTTATCTGTCATGTGACCAATTCTCCTCATCAATGTTTCTCTCAATTTTTCTCTCCCCCTTTGACATCAAAGGAAAAGGGTATCTCTCTTTGGGGATGCTCCCCCCGTCTTCATGCTTCTTTTCTTTCTCTTCAAATGTTCCTCTCCTCATGTCTCTCTCCATGTTCCTTCCATATTCCTCTTTTCTTCTAAAAGTATACCTTCTATGAAAAATCCTTCTCCGACTTCACGCACTTGACTCCCCCTAACAATATATTTTCTCTAAACAATATTTATCTTTCTCTCCCTTTGTCATCATGGAAAAAAGGATAACTCCCTTTGCCGGTATTCCTCCATCTATCTTCATCTGCAAGATGTTGTGTAGATCAACGCGATGATTTTTGCATACTTTTCCTTTTCTGTCTTCTGGTGCTACTTGTCCATTGGTGCTTCCTCTTGTAATTCACTGACATATATAAAAAAAACATTCAAAGTTAAATTGTCTTCAACACTTGTTTTCAAGTTTTCATGGCTCATAAAAAACCACACCATTCAATGATTTCCTTCCGATGATATAACTTCTGCTAACAATTTCTCTTCCCTTGTTCTATTGTTCCTTTCACTTCGTTCCTTCATGTGACTAATTGATTCGACTTGTCCACTGATTCTATTGATTCCACTGATTCTAATTGTTAATATGATTTCATCCACTGTCATATATGTGTCAAGTTGATCCAGATTATTTTTGGAATGAAATGAAAGCAGAGATATTACAATGAAATACTCATAAAATTGCCAGAAACGGAGAAATACAACAATACATGATTTCTATTAATGAAAGAATTGTAAAGAGACTGTAAAAATACAGAGTGCAAGACTCGCTAGAATGGTGGCAACTTTATCTCTGAGAAGAGATGTGATGGCTATGCTCATTCGCTAGAAGATGATTACAATGAGGCTCTGAAGGTTTTTTTATGATAAACATGAATGCCAAAACCCTAGACATCCAAAAACCTAACCCTAGGATATGAAATGCCAAAAGTCATGTGGGCGCCGTTGGGGTAAGCTAGTACATTAACTTTCTAAGGTCGTAACTTTTGCATACGATTTCCATTTTAGGTGCATGATAGCTCGCTGGAAAGGTCTTTTCGAGAACTAGGCATTATGCCATCAAACGCTGACTTTGTCCATATTTTGACTATGGCAAGCCAAAAAAAACATTGTTTAGAGCCCCAAAATGGCTCTGGAAGTACAAAAAGATGTATTGACATGGGAACTTCCAAAATAAGCTAGCTGGAATAGGTGGGAGGCCACCAATATCCACCTAGATGTTGTGTGGGGATTCGAGACAACCTCATAAGTGTAGAACCCACAATTACAAAGAAATGTCCCCATTACAGAGAAACATGTTGAACTAAAAATTGTCTAGATGAGTCAATTGGAATATGGAATAGGTGGGTGGCCACCAATATCCACCTGGATCACAAGTCCTATCAAAGATCTCATGAATCCATATCTATCCATATGTCACAAACTGCCCATAAATTTGCTACTCAATTGTCCACAATGCTGACCCATCTATCACTCTGGTGCAACTGATCATCACATATTCTTGTTTTTCAGAATGAATAAAATATGTCCACTAATTTGCAATACATCCTTGAACTTGTAATGAATATATCCCTTCTTAGAAATGTATGGAATGAACCTCAGCACAATCATGAACTTCTTCTTGTGTAACTTCTAGTTGATACCTACATAGGAATGTGTTCTGAAAGCTACTTCTCTAACAATCAAACTACCACTCTATACTTCTGTCATCAAATCACTCTGAAACTTCTTTCCCAAAATCTGCAAACACTTAAAACTGCTTGAAAGATATTTATTTGATCTGTATAGTTGTTTCTTAGACTCCCCCTGTTCAACATTCATATTTATTGGGAATCTCCAAGCCAAATGGCTCAGAAAAATATCCACTTTGATGCAGAGTCATCTTCCTCTTCATATGTAGATTCATCACCTTCCTGAGTTTTGACATCTTCATTTTTCCGATGGATTCATCATCTTCCTGACTTCTAACATATTCCTCTTTACTTGTATTTTCATTCAGATCTTTCACAACTACCAATCCTACAATCTCTTGGACTTGTTCTTTATTCACCTGGTCTTCTTTTCTTTCTCACACTACTGTAAATCCTACGATCTCTAGGACCTATTGCTCATTCATCTGACCTTCTTGTATTTATTTTCTTCTCCAAGCCTTCTTGTATTTGATATCATTGTTTTCCTTCATGGAGGGATTTATTACACTTCTACAATCACGGGCTATGTGTCCATAGTTGTGGCATTTGTAACATTCAATATTATGTGAGGCCACATAAGCATCTCTTCCTTGTACATTTAGTCCATATGCTCTGCAATCCACAACTTTATGTCCAAAGTTAGTACAATTAAAATAATAACCATAAAATAAACTTTGATACCTGGGAGTGAATGAGCTTCTTTGTGATGTAGTCCTTCTGAATTCATGTCTTGGCTGATCATGATCTTCTCTTTTGTTGTTTCCTTCACCATGATTGAAGCTTATTTGATATTCATCTCTTTTGTAATATTCTTCTTGAGTCTTATGCACTTCTTGAATGTTCTCCTTTGGGGTTTGCATTCTTCCTTATTTATAGAACCTTTGATGACTTTTGCATAACTCTTAGACTTCTCTCTTCCTTTCCGGCAACTTGTAGCATTTCTCTTCAATTTTCTCTACTAATTGAGTGGAACTTTCTCTCTCTTCAACATTCTTGTTGAGCTTGACAACCTTAACTCTTAATGTGACAATTTATTCCTCAAGATTCTCACAATATTCTACTTTCTTTATCATTTTAATCTTCATGACTTCTTTCGCTCTCTTTGCTTCTTCAAGTTGGATCTTCAAGGAGATGATTTCTTCTTCAAATCTTCTTTCTTGTTGACTGAATTTTTATTCAAGTTGATTTAAATCTTCAGATCTTTCCTTGAGATGATTTGTTAAAATATTCTCTCTCTTCTCTACTTTCTTTCTTTGTGCTACTATTTCGGCTTCCAAACACTACTTCTCTTCCATCTAACTTTTGTATGTTTCTTCAATCCTTTTGGCTTCTTCTACTTGGACTTTTAGGCTCATAATCATTTGCTAGAGTTCTTCAGGGATTTGAAAACTTCCTTTATCTTGATCAATTATTCCTTGAGGGACTTTTTTTCCTCTCTTTCTTTCTTTAGTTCATCTAAAGCACTGATTAGTTTTTCTTTAAGATCCACTATGACTTCATAATCGTATTCTTATGAATCTGCTTGACATGATGAACATCTTTCTTCTTGTTCAACTTTAACATCTTCTTTAACATGATTTGTATGCTCTGGATCTGTGATAAGATGATATCCATTAAAGTATATATTATATAGCTTATCCCAAAGTTCTTTGGATGATGAACATTTTCCCACTTTGTCTTTTGCTAAATCACATATTACTGCCAAGATGAAATCCAGTGTTATTTTGTTGTTCTTTTTCAATTCCTTCTTGGCTGCAATCTTTGGAGGTTTCTTTGTAGTAGTGTACCCTGTCACAACTTATTACCAAATATCATATCCAAGGTCCTGCAAAAACACTTTCATTTTTATGCTCCACATTTCATATCTTTGGCCATTCTAACCATCAAAATGTGGTACTTCAATCTCAGCGTACTCCATGATCTACCTTCCAGTAGTTAAACTGTTTCCTTGAAGGAACCTGCTCTAATACCAATTGTTGGAAATACCGAGAGGGGGGTGAATTCGTATTTAACACTTTTACCACTTTTAATCACAATAAGTAAACTTCAACTTTATCAACAGTATATTATCTATGATTGTATTTAATATATCATGAGCATATAACCATAAGAAATAACAACATCAAATCAAATACACAGTACACTAGAATTTATATGGAAACCCAAATGGGAGAAAACCATAGAATGTTTTCTTATATGTCAAAAGAATACATTCATAGGAAGCACCAACTTCCAAATTCTTTACCACCAACTCGAAGGAGGATCCAACCCCCTATTTACAGGATCCAACTCTAAAGAAGCTACAACTTCCTGATTTACCAACTACAACTGGAAGGAGGCTCCAACCCCCTAGTTTACAAGCTCCCACTTGAAGGAAACTACAACTCCCTTAATTTTTTGGCTCCAACCAGAAGGAGACTACGACCCCCTGATTTACAGGCTCGACCTTGAAGGAAGCTCCCACTCCTTGATTTCTCCAACACCAATTGGAAGGAGGCTACAACCCCATTTCTCTTCCCTGTCTCGCCACCATGAAATATAAATGTAGACAAAACTGTCACTACCATTGATATTGTCTCTGATATATCAATCAAACTGTCACTGTCACTGTCACATCAACCTATAACCATCAACCTATCATTGTCAACCTATATGTTAGGAACCTAACCTCCCTAACCCCTCATGTAGGTAGAATGATATATTTTCCTTGTAATAAAGGATAACATTAGTTTATAAGGCCTATTTAATAAATAAGAATAAGTCAATGTAAGAAGACCTAATAGAAGCTTCTGCTTCTAGAAAGATCTTCCACTAGAAGGTTCTTTAGAAGATAGAATTAGTATAAATAAGAGTAGGAGGCATGCAAATTTCTTTGTCTGGAGAATTATTGTAATAGAGCTCTGCTCTGCTGGAGGTTTCCCCTTGAAGAGGGGAATGAACATTGCTTCCTATCAATAAAGGTATAATTTGGTGTTATGGTTCCATATAATTTGTTGTTCCACTATTAGATCTCTATAGTAATTTCATTTTCTGTTGTTAATCCATTGTTATTCACTGTCATATTTCTCTTTTATACAAATATAATAGATCCAGTACCTAACAAGTGGTGTCAGAGTGCTTTCCTTGGCAGAAAATTGTGGGTTATTTTTTTTCAAGGTAGAGACGTATTCCAATGTCTTAAAGCTATAGAGATCTATCATTCAACGCATAAATCTGTGTTCAGGGAAGCATACACGCATGAAATACAAGTGGTATTTAATAGCACATTGTTGGCCACCCTTGTAACCCTTGTTGGTACACCTTCGAGTGGTAGTGCATCAGACAACACCTGTATACAGATCAACCTAGATATCCTGAAGCCCTCAGTAGATAAATCAATCAGCTTCTTGACTATTATAGTGTCACCAAGAACAACACTCAGGAAGATAATCTCTAGTACCTTGGTAGTCGGGAAGTACAGCTAAGGGCACAGTCTAACATCCTTAGTTTGTTCCCTAAGATATTGGGTCGAGTACTATTGTTGGACCCCACACGTATATCAAAGAGATATAACACAGGGAAAACCCTTATTTGTAGAAACCCTGGATACCCTAACCTTTGGGAGTGAAAGATAACCATAACAGATAAGACCTATTGTCATACAAATTTTCTTCTGCATTCTGGTTATACAATTCCTACATATTTTTTCTTGTTAAGAATTTGGGCCTTTCAACACTGCAGTATTATTCAAATTGGAGTATAACTCTGCAGTAGTTAAAAAAAAAAGAGTATAGTGGTCCCATTGACACCCTTATTTATATCCCATTAGATTCCTTTATTCACCCTGATCGCAATGGTACCTTTCATTTTTAATCCTTTTTTTTTTTCAGTGGACTCAACCCCCTTCCCAACATCCTTATTTTCCACCTATCTAATTATATTCCCCTTTTCTCCCTAATCATCATGGTATAAACATCCCTCATATCCAAAGGGCCACCACTCACAACCAAGACCTATAAGATTCCATCAATCAGGACAAGGAGTCCCTCCAACAAGTGACATTTGATATTGGTGTTGGTTGTGGAGCTTGATTTTTTTCCTGATTCAGAGTTCCTTGCTTTCAGCCGTGTTTATACCCCATGAAGTATTTACACCCCAAAAGTATGTACACTCTTGCACATGGGGGAGTGCAGAGGCGGGGTATCACATCAATTTTTCATCAATCAACCTATCCAACCTGTCATTGTCATCGATACTCAACATCAATAGAACCAGATCTACGATCACCAAGAACACTTCTCAACTAGATGCTTAAGAATCACCAAACCATTCCTCTAGTTATGTGCCAAATGTGTATTAAGCATGTACCAAAGCATGTACCAAAGTATGTACCATATAACAAGTACCAACCGTGTACCACAAACTGTACCATAACAAGTGCATCAACCATGCACGAAAACTTGTACCATGTACATCAACACCATACCATGTACCGATTTTGTATCAACCAAACCTGTGCTATACCATGTTCTAAAACTACATCAAGTATCAACAATGTATCTCAACCATATACCATTTCACTTATAATATGTGTCAATCATGCCATACACCATGTACCATAAGATATACGAAGAAAGTACTATCAATGGTGTACCTCAAAAAAGTACCAACATCACGAAGAGATGTATCTCATACAAGTGCTACCATATACCTCAAACAACATGTCAATCATCCATAGACCATGTACCTCAAATATGTGTCATATCACTCATGATATGCCTCAACCAATTACCATAAACCATGTGTCAATATATCCAAGATATGCACCAATAATGTAACTTAACAGATATACCTCAACCAACATGTATCATACATCCAAGATGCTCCTCAAGGAATATAGTAAAACTCACAAAGTCATGCCTCAAGCATGTTTCACAATATCATCAAGATGCAACCTCATAACACATAGAATAACTTACCTTTACATTTGTAATTGACCTCATTCTTCTGATCCCGATACACAAACATATAGTTCCAAATCAGTCCTCAACAACTTGGCACTAGCATCTTTTCCCTCTTTTGTCTTTTCCTCACAAGAGTAAGACCTCTTGTCTCACATGGCCTCACGTGACAAGTACTAGCCGAGCCACAAGTGTCAGGCTGTTGTATTAAAGATTTTTAATTACCTGAAAAACACTAAATTGTCAAACCAGGGTAAGTGAACTTAGAGCTGCTACA
>SNQJ01S0056198.1:87496-106097 GCA_010110895.2 Picea sitchensis
TGATTGCTAGGAAAATGAATAATATGGTGATTGGAAATTTTATTTAAAAATATCTCAGGGTGAGGGTGACTTTCGAGATCAGGATCCTGATCAATGTGCAATGTAGAAAATTCATCGACAGACTGAAGAATTTTTTTGATTTCAAGATCATCTTTGAATACCTTCCAATGCTTGATATTGTCTGGAATAGATGGCCTATATCTTATCTCAACATCATATTTGATCTTAGGTGGCAGAGGGATCCTGAGCAGACTAGCTGAGACAGCTAAGGAATCAGCCAAAGTATTTTCCTCTCTTGGAATAAAAGAAATGTTGAAAGATGAGAAGAAATTATCAATCAGGTCCCACACCTCATTTTTGTAACTCCTGAACCGAGGATGCTTAACCCGATAAGCATTTATGACTTGCTGGATTATCAACTCAGCATCTCTGAACACTGCTACCTCCTCAATTCCCATTTATTTTGTATCCCTTAAGCCCAGAACAAGAGCTTCATATTCTGCCACATTATTGGTAGCTTCAAATTCTATCTTGTATGACAGGGATATGGTTTCCTGACAAGGCGACACAAAAACCACTCCAGCGCCAGCGCCTTCGCTAGAATAAGCTCCGTCAAAGAACATCTTCCAAATAGAGGTGGTTGGAGGAGGTATCTCATGATTAAATATGGGTTTCTTTCTGATTTGAAAAGGGGCTTTAGGAGTATCAGTGAACTGCAATAAACTAGACCCCAAATTAGTGTCAAGTGCAAAGATAGGATGATTGGTGGGGTTTGCTTCATCACTAACAATGTAGGCCAGCTGAGCTTCTCTGTACAACCTCTTGTGTTCCCCTCCAAAGAATGGAATGGTGGCATATGTGAGATCCATATGTAATGTTCCTCCAAGTTTTTTAATCCAAGATCTTGACAACAACATGCCAAACTTGGGGGGGAACATCAACTACTACAATGTCCATGATCACACTCTTCATTGGAAGCTGAAATAAAGAGACCACCAAGTCTTTGATGACTCCAAGGAATTGCACCCTCCTTGAATCAAAAGAGTACAAATCATGATAAGCCTTTGTCACTTCCAGTCCCAATTCTTCCATGACTATTTTGGGCATAAGGTTGTGGGAAGCTCCTGAATCCATGAGGCAATTATACAACACCTTATCATGTATGTTCAGGGATGTATAGAAGGGAGGGGATGAATCATCTCTGTCTTCTACCATGGGACCTAATATGACTACTGAATTTTCATATTGAAGATTTACTGAATCTATGGAAGGCCAGGGGGACTCAGATTGTAGCAGTTTGGAGAGGGACCTTTTGAAATCTTCATTTTTAACTAGTTCTGAGAGGGGTATGGGAATTCTAATCTTTTGAATTTTATGCTCAAAACTAAAGGAGGAAAGAGGCTTAGGATATTCCCTTACCTCAGAGACAGGTTCTTTGGCTGTTGGTGAAGTATTCTGAGTTTGCTTTTGTTTAATAGTGATTGTTGCAGGTTTAGCAGGCCTTTCCGCTATGAGGGGCTGATCATGGCTATCAAAATTCCCTTCTTTCTTCTTTGACCTGAGATGGTATCTATTAGGAGTGTTGTTGGCCTTTTCCCCTTTACTCAAATCATGGATTTGAATGTTCATAAGGGATTATTCATATGCAGATTGAGTCAAATGGGGAAAAAGGGAAGTGTCTTCAATACAGTGAATTTCAGGGTTGATCTCATCTATCTCCTCTCCTTCCTCATGAGAAACTAGGTTATTTTGGAGAGGGGTTTGAATCCTCTGATCATATCTGTATTTGCTCCTTTGTTCCCTTGGCAAAGCTTGTGGCACATAGTTACTAGGCCTCCTGAAGCCTCTATTATCAGTATTTTGGGGATTTCTGTATATGGGCTTCCCTTTGAACTCCCACCTTTCCATTCTAGCTGAAAGCAATTTTAGCACTTTAGTTACCTCGTCCATATGAAGGGAAAGGGGAGAGGAATTGGATGGGGAGGCTTATGGTCTCTTCTTGGATATGTCTCTATCAACTTTATTCCTGAGTCGGTCAACAACCAATACGTTAGATTCTACTTCCACGATTGCATCCTGCATGTGAGCCAGAGTAGTTGCTCTCCTTTCCCTCAACAAGAGGTAGAAATCGGGATCAAAAGTGATAGCATAAGTGATTTTAGCAAAGGCTTCCGAGGGATTTATCTCAGCGAGGATCTTATTGTACATTTTATTGAATCTCTTAGAGAAGTAAGAGACATACTCTCCTTCCTTTCTCTTCAGAGATCCAAACTCTGTCATGTAATACATGAAGTATTTTTTGTCTCCCAACTGTCTCAAAAAGGCATTATCCAAAGCCTCAATCCCATCGATAGATCCAAGAGGCAGGGCCCTAAACCACTTTCTAGCCTCACCTTCAAGGCTATGGCCAAAAATCCTCATCCATACGTCTGCATGCATGATAACATGATCATCTGTAAAACTGTAAAAGGCTTCAAGGTGTTCTTCTGCAGTTGTGTCCCCTTCGCCTGTAAACTTGGGCAGCTGCTTAAAATAGCCATCTACTGGAAGGGCATTGAGAGGTTGAGGTAACAAAAGGGAAGCATACCTAGCAGCTATTATAGCCTCCATTCTGGTCATGGGGGGATTTGCTCCTGCCATAGGAATATTAGGTGGAGGAGAACTCGGGGGAGAAGGAGCTCGAACAGGGGATACTGGAAATGAGCTTCCAGGTGGAAAGGGGAACAATGGGGGATTCAGAGAGAAGGCTAAGGGGCTTAAGTCAACAAATGCTTCTCTCTGTGCAGTAGCAGCAACAATAATAAGAGGATGGGTGGTAAAGCTAGGAGTGGGGAAATCATCTGTGGTCCTGGGTCTATGCCAAGGTATAGCTTCAGGGGAGAGGGGAGTGACAAGGATTTATCCCTCCAATCCTAGACCAGGAGGGGAAAACTCAACAGGAACAACTCTAAAATTCAGGAAACGGGAAACTTTAGAAAAAGGTCTGCTAGGAAGCTGAGAAGAAGAAAATGGAGTTTCTACGGAAGGAGATGGCAAATTACCTAGTTCAGCGGTGGAAGTTTCTCCTTCAGAGGCCTTTCCTTTTCTGATAATCACCTTCAGATCAGATTCAGGTGTAGCTAGAGGCAGCTGTGGATGGGACCACATGTGTCTACCTCTGGAAGCCACAGCTAAAACAGTAGGTTCACCACAGTGGAGTCATCACAATGGAGTCGCCAGGTGCACAGTAGCAATCTCGTAGGGCTTTGATGCCTAATGCACCTTCAGAATCAGAGGCTTGATGTCATTTGATTCCAAGGAAAATTTTCAACTTCGTCCCCGACAACGGTGCCAGAAATGTTGGCATCAAAAGTCACTCCTGGATTGCAGTAGGAGTAAGCCTGATGCCCATCAGTTTATGTCACTATTTGTTGATAAAGGGTGATGAATGGAAGTAAACTCAGAACAATATTGTTCTAACTCAGAAACTAGGCCAAGCATGCACAAGCAGACGAGGTCTTGGTTTAACTTCAAACAATAAGTTGTAATAAGGGTGAGTAGGAGGAAGACTTCTATGAGGAAATGCAAAGGCCTATTGTAGGCATTGAGCTTCTAACATCCTGTAGAAGAAAACTTTGAACACAAGAACCTCTTATATTCAAAAGAAAAAACACTAAAAGAACATAATAACGCTATAATAAATCCTTTATCATAACACAGTCATGACGATTCATGTGAATCAATCAATCATGAACCCTTTTAGTATGAGATCGAAACCAGATGAAAAAGAGAGTTGCCTTACATTGAATAAGAAAATTTCATATGAAGATACATAGCCAGGAAAACCAGTGCTTCATTAAAACATTACAGTCGGGAGCTCTGCTCTACCATCCATCCTCAAAAAAATACAAAAACTAAGTATATATACTGAGAGCAATTTGCCACCTTGGCAACAGGAGGGTAGCTGAGACATTAAAGTCCAAATTAGCGTGTGTAGGCTACTTTGGTCAGATGAGGACATCAGATCGGCATGGATTCTTTAGGAAAACCTACACATAGGACGATCTTGGGTAGACTGCCTGCCAGAGCCTCCATGCCTTACATTTAAGGAGCGAGGCAAGGTTTCAACCAGCTCCTCCTACCTTGATTTACTTTTAGCAGGAATCAAGATTGAGGCCAAGTTGAATTGGCACCTGGAGAACGCGATGACGCCTCTTGCAACTAAACCTGATGCTTTGGACCTTTGCGCAGCTCTTTCTATCACCCCAAGTGACCACTGGGCACCAAGACCCTTCACCTATCTTCAAAGGCACTCTTCGCATTTTGTGTTTCGGCGATTCCAGATGTAGTGGAGGAGCAACCCCCTGTCTTTCAAAGTCCCAGTAGCCAAAATGCCAAAATAGCTAATCTGCAATCAATGGTCGGATTTGATTTAATATGGATGGTCACGATGAACCTTAATGTATTTTGGGGATTCTCCCACTAGGAGTTCTCGTTCCTTTGCTCTCGACCCTTGTATTTCAAAGTCTTGGTAGCTGAAATAGTGACCGGGCTTGATCGTGCACCACACGTCCCTTTGGTTGGATGGCTGAGATGATTTCAACGTTTCGGGACCCGCCTTGCCACACGATAATGCTAACGCCCTTTCCCCAGGTCTGTTTCCTTTGTGACTAGGCACCAAGACCCTGCACCTATCTTGAAAGGTGCTTTTCTCATTTCACGTTTCGGCGATTCCAGATGCATTGGAGGAGAGACCCCCTGCCTTTCAAATTCCCAGTAGATGAAATGACGAAATGGCTAATTCGCAATCAATGGCTGGATTTGATTTAATATGGATGGTCATGATGAACCTTAATGTATTTCAGGGATTCTTCCATCGGGAATTCTCGTTCCTTTTCTCTCAACCCTTGTATTTCAAAGTCCCGCTAGCTGAAATGATGATCGAACTTAATCACACACCACGTATCCTTCAAGATTTACGGTCCCGATTCTTTCAAGGATTCGCCCACCGGGAGCTCCAAAATCCCCAAAATGTCGACTAGCTGCCACCTATCCCCCTTCCTTAGGAACCACCTTTCCATACAACCCTGTGCTATGACCGTAGGCCTGCACCCAAAGGTGCCTTCACATTTCACGTATCATGGGTGGAAGGGAGTCGACCCTTGTATTTCAATGTCTCGGTAGCCAAAATGAAGACCGAACTTAATCAGGCGCCATGTGTCCCGACTAGATCAGACGACCACAATCATTTTGTGACTTTGGCCCTAAGGGATGAGCCCATGTGCTAAAGGTTGTGCAACTCCATGTCTCCAGCTTACCCGATGACCATTGATCTGCTCCATCGATGGATCTTCTCTGTTAAAAAGAAAAAATGCCCGTCTGCTTGATTTTTAACCCAAAAATAGAGATTTTATGCATACTGCGCTTGGGCTCTCATGGATGTGACCTTGGATAACTTCATTTGATGGGTCTTAAGCCCCATTTCATTTATTTTTCTCCAAGGACCTGAATCTAGAGAGAAGCTTCCCCCTTACAAGAATGCTAACACTTAGTTACAACGCAGTTAAATCCTAATCTCAGTGCGGATAAACCCTAAACTACAGAGCATCATAGTAGTCATCTAGATCTAGAATATTTAAGCACTAATCATATTTACATAGGTTAGATCTAACATCCATCCACATTATCAAGCACAAAGCATTAACAGATCTATCTATCATTCATCTATATTAAATCACTAAGAAAGTAAACACATAAACACATCAATACATCGCACAAATAATATAAACACAACATGTACGTGGTTCACCCCCACCCTGGGGCTACGTCCACCAACTCTTATCTTCTTTATTATCTTTGGTCAATATTCTTATAGGCACATATCATCAAGATCCTACTCTGCAGAAGATAGGAGATCTACGCACACTCCACTAGATCCTCCTTCTTTATGCTGGGGTACAACACCAAACCTTTACACAATCTCTTACAGTTACTTGCACTAGACTTGCAAGCCTCACACAGTATGCACAAAGCACTTAACACTCTTGATCACATAGATCGAACACTAGCACTTAGCACATTGGCCCTTATTACATCGTCTAGTTACTTATTTATACATTACAAAATCGGGCCTAAACATGGGTAAACCCATGGGCTGACACTCCCATACCCGTTACATAAGCCCAAAAACCAAAACACCCTAAAAAGGGGTCGATATTCTGTGATCTCTGCTTCGTCTTGTGCTCTGCCTTCGACAATGTTGGTGCAATTATATGCATAATATATTACCAAACATAAATTATCAACCAGGATTCATAATCAGTAGATTTGATGCACTATATGCACCGATAAAAGATAGGTTCCTATGTCTGTTTAGTATAGATTAGATAAGAAAACCATTTAGAAACCAACACACTCTTAAAAATAATAATCATCACTCAATTCGAAAGATGGAAAGAAAAACTCATAAACAAACAAAAGATCTTGCTCAGGTGATGGACATGTTCATTGATGGCTCATGAAAAGAAAAGATGAACTTTGATTCTATCTCCTGGAGCAACTAAACTAACAAGTGGGATGCTCCATTAAAGCTCATGTATGGTGAAATATGGAGATCCAACTGTTCCTGCATTACCACACTTTCCAACAAATTTGAATAGTGAAATCAAACAAAATAACATGAAATCAAAATAACAAATACATGAAATGAAAATCTACACTAACAATTTACAATAAGCTTACTAAGCTGGATCGATGGCCCTTGCCAATGCCAACATGGAAGCTTTATATCAACAGATGATAACTTCGAAGAGAGATAAAATCACTGAATCCAAACTTGCATTAATCTTCAACAGGTAGGTTTACAAAAGGAGTATCTTCATGAATCCAATGTACATCATAACAATTCTCCTCAAGAACCTATCTCATAACAATTCCCTTAATCTACATAATAATGAATCCTCCTTATAATAATGATTCTCATCTTTCACATAATATTGATTCTCTCCTCCTTCATGAAGAGAAGGCACTCTCTTTTATACATGCGATCTTTGAAAAGAAGATAAACATATCATAATTACAGATCCACTTTTCTCTCAACCCATTTCCATTTATTACAAAATATAATCCCTTCAAATCCTCACACATATCTCTCATATATCTTGGATAAGATATGACAACCAAATCTCCATGATCTTCTCCTTGGATTAGGATTGAATTATCTTCTCAAATCTTGAAATGGTGGAGGAAGTATTCAAGAAGTATTTTGAATTAATCCTTCACATATTCCTACACATGATGAATCTCACACATTTTTGAGATATATGAAAAGATGTCAATTTTCTAAATATTTAATCACAAATTCCCTTTTAATACTAAAATAAATGATTTGGAAAATAATAAGGTTAAACCCATATTTAATTATGAAATGGTATTAATGAATGGTTTATAGAGTGATGAAATGTGAATAATGATGAAGGTAAAGGTGGATGGAAATACGACATTTCTGAGTCCCAATAGATAGCCTGTCGAAGTCCCAAAAATAGGTCCAACATGACCAAGAATCCACAAAACTTGGTCAAGGGCCAACAGGCCCCCAACACTCACCTGTGACCTATCCCGAGTCACTCTAGTCTGGTTAGTTCTACTTCAAAATCCTCAAGCTTCTTCGACTTGTTGTTGTGCCACAACCTCCTATTCAATGAACTCTTGGATAACAGTTTCATTGACAGGTCCCTCTAGGCGCTGTTCAGCTGCAGTGACAACTTGCTCCAGTTCTGCTCCTCGTCCTTCAATCTCTGCGAACAATTGACAAGCCTCATATTGTATAGGTTGGAGCCTCTGAGTCACTTCCATGACTCTGCTTTCGATAGTGTGGAGTTGTTGTTGGGCGGTGCACTGCTCTTGGGATTGATTCATTCTTTCCAGAGCTGACAGGGGCTTCAACTGCGCTTGTATTGTCTCTGCTTGTTGCTTCGCTTCCTGGAGCTGTGACTCCAGTGCCTTCAGTTTTGGATTCTCAATGAGTCTCTCATACATCTGGGAACTGTGATCACTCAGTTGTTTTCATTCCATGGTAAGGGCCTTTATTCTCTCAACTGCGCTCTGGGAAGTTGCTTCTCTTTGATCCCTCACATCCTGCAGAGTGTCGGGCACTGTGCGGATCTCTAAGTCTTGTATTATCTGTTGTAGCTACTGGATAGCTTCCGCGATCTGCTCTACTTGATGCATTATTCAGTCTTCCTCCTGTGTCTCTAATCCTGTCACAGAGAGAAGTTCTCTGTTGACTGCTTCTTTCACTTCGAGTTGCTCCGTGAGCAACTGTTCTTTTTCTTGTTGCATATGTGTTTTCTCTTCTTCAAACTTTTCTTGGAGAGAAACCTTTTCCTATTCTACAATTCTGCATTTTTCTACAAGTACTCCTTGCACTTGCTTCAAGGCCTAGGTGGCTTGTTCTATTTCTTCTTGTGTTCGTTGAAGGTGAGATTCGGTTGCATTTGCTAGTCGACGGAGTTGGGTTGGCTCATCTCCCAACTATGGTTCTCCTGATGGCAGGGGTGTAGTGGAGACTGCGTGACTGGATTGAAGGGATTGTTGTACCCCTCAGATTTTGACCTCAATTATGTCTTACATTTCCTCTTGCTTGGCTTCTTGTTTTTCCATGATTTCCTGCGAAGCGTCGTTTAGAGTTGCTATGATGAAGTCAAAATCATTAGTAGTGAGTACAGTCTGCATCTTGGTCACAATGGCTCTGGATTTCTTCTGGGAAGAAGGTTTCAGGGGAGAAACCTTCCTCTTCTTCAGGGGATCGTCCTCATCTCTAAGCGGTGTTACTTCACCTTGCTTCTATTCATATTCTTTGCCATTTATCTCTTCTACTTCGTCATCACCCCCTCGGCCAGGTGATACTGAAGCAGTCTTGTCTGAGGCATTTCTTATGTCTTTGACTTCCTCGGTCTTCTTCCTTCTGCTGGTTCCTAGTGTGTCCTTTTATTTGTGAGCATCCTCCAGACTGTTAAGTTCAGGGTTAGACTTTTTTGCAGGGTCAATGGGGATAAGGAGGTCTGCTGACCAGTCCTTAGTGATCTCCTCAAGGTCCTCTTCCATGAGTTTATAGTACGATTGAAGCCGCTCCTTATGTTCATTAGCTTGCATTGTAATGTAGATGAAGTGTCGATATGCATGAAACTTCATCAGGGGTTGAAACCTCTGTAGGGTGTTCAGAGTCATGTGAGGTTCAACTTTGATGGCTCTCTTTAGCTAGAGGTAATATGTGTGAAAAACAATGTTCAATTTCCATTGTTTACTCATATCGCTCGAGTACTAGAGCGTGGTGAAGTTCATAGCAAGCGGCTTGAATGGATCAATGTCTAGGAAGGTCACACCTTTCGGCATTTCCCAAGAAACAAATGCGATGAGGATTGGGAGCCAACTAAAGTGGAACTCGTAGCCCTGATCCTGTGCTTCGCGGCAGTCTACTTCCAACTGATTAACTAGGTACTTCGCCTAGTTCATTTGTAGACCTTCCACGCATTTTCCTGCGAGGTCAACGACAAAGACTGTGACCTGTGTAGCTCTATTCTTCCTTACTATATTTCTTGCAATTAGTTGGCATTCTAGGTGCACTGCGCCATTCTGGATGGAAGCTACCTTGTGTCCCCTTCTCAACATCGTCGTAGGTGTCCTTAATATTCTGTGCTAGTGCGTGATCTGTGGCTTTTCCTGGATATAAATCTTGTGGGTTGGGTCCTTGCATACTCAATCCAGTTATCCTATGGATCAACATCGAATCAAATGTGATATGGTGGTCTAGCCATAAGTAGCCACCATTGTAATATGAAAGTAGTAGCTTGACACAGGCGTTAACTTCCTGGTTCCTTCCAAAGTGTGGGATTTTCATTACATTCAACAGGGTGGACTATGCGAGGTTCATCGTCCATGGCTGGGGGATGATATTTGAGTTCTTCCCCTTTGTCCTAGTCAAGTATTTGTACAGGGAAACCATGCTATGGTTCTTGCGATCTCCGAGGTTGAAGTCACTGAACTTCAATGTGGCAATCTTGTCCTGCTGTGGTCAAACTGCGCGTATCCCCTTCGGGAGGTACGTGGTAACCATAGTGTACTTGAAATATCTTGGCACACTATCATGACTCACTATGCTAGCCAGAGGTGGGATGTATTTGAGTAATATGGTCGGGATCAGATTCACATTTTCTAGGTCATATATGTGCTTGGTTCTCTTTTCCATTGATGGTCGGGATGGTCCGGATTCATGAGCAGTCGACGAAGAGGCTTGCGATCCTTTTGTCAATGACACTTGTACACCCACAGACATTACTCTTTCAAACATGAATCTTTCTCAGCAATGGAACCATTTGTTGGCACAGGGGCAGAGCCAGGGTTCAACACTACAACATCGCACCAACAAAACCCTAACTACCATCCCTTTTGACAACACTTGTGAAGCAGATGAAGTCTCACCCGAGGTAGAGGCAAGGGTGGTTGCAGGAATCTAGTGTATGCAACCTTAGTTGGGACACAGATCTGTGATTCTAACACTTAACAAAGCACTTAGCAATTAACATTCATCAATATTCAGTTCTTAGTTACAACGCAGTTAAATCCTAATCTCAGCGTGGATAAACCCTAAACTATAGAGAATCACAGTAGTCACCCAGATCTAGAATATTTAAGCACTAAGAATATTTACATAAGTTATATCTAACATCCATCCACATTATTAAGCACAAAGCATCGACATATCTATCTATCATTCATCTATATTAAATCACTAAGAAAGTAAACACATAAACACATCAATACATCGCACAAAGCATAGCAACACAGCATGTACGTGGTTCACACCCACCCTGGGGCTACATCCACCAACTCTTCTATTCTTTATTATCTTTGGTCAAGCTTCTTACAGGCACATAACATCAAGATCTTACTCCGCAGAAGACAGGAGATCTACACGCACTCCACCAGATCCTCCTTCTTCAAGCTAGGGTACAACACCAAACCTTTACACAATCTCTTACAATTACTTGCACTAGCCTTGAAAGCCTCACACAGTATGCACAAAGCACTTACAACTCTTGATCATGTAGATCGAACACTAGCACTTAGCACATTGGCCCTTCTTACATCGCCTAGTTACTTATTTATACATTACAAAATTGGGCCTAAACATGGGTAAACCCATGGGATGACATTCCCATACCCGTTACATAATCCCAAAACCAAAAAATCCATAAAAAGGGGCCGAGATTCCATGATCTCTGCTTCGTCTTGCGCTCCGCCTTTGACAGCCTGTCGAAGTCCCAAAAATAGGTCCAACATGACCAAGAATCTACAAAACTTGGTCAAGGGCCAACACTGAGAATGAAAGAAATCTCAATTCTGAACATTGATATTATCAATCATTTAACATCAGAAATAAACTAAAAAATAATTAAATGATCGATTGATCACGAATACAAAATGAACCAACAGATCATGGACAACATTCAAATAATCATCGATATGAAATATCATGTGAAGACAAGGCTACAACTAAATTGACAGAAATGATAACTCATAACGTAGAAATAATAGGAGAATGCAATGGAATAAGCATTGCACAATTCACACAGGTCTAAAGCCAACAATGAACTGCTTTCCCATATCAATTCCCAAAATTATATGTCCATATTGTAGTCCATAAAATTTTGTCTTTAACACTAAACAACAACTACTATTTAAACATGTCTTGGACCAATAACCTCCTATCATACAAGATAGAGGATGATCTCTGCAAAAAATATTGCTTTACAAAAATAGAATAACAAAGGAACACTCCTGTAGGAGTTCTTACATCAAAAATTAATTACATAAATGACATTGTTTTATCAAAAAAAATGAGAAATTACTAAGCTATGGAGCGCATAATCCATGATTTATTCTCCTTGTGAATAACACCATAACTGTTATTTTCCTGAAAATGATAAAACAAAATTGAATTTTAGATAACAATACAAACTAATATTTACAAATAGAGTGGCTATAGAATATCAGGATTCTGTAGCTAGTCTTAAATTAAAAATAAAATCAAAACAAAATCTATCTATTTTATTTTTCCAACAGAATTAAATCAAAGAGAATCAAAACAACTTTTATTGTTCCAAATATTAGATAATGAAGCATCTGATAAGTCTAAATTAATGATAGTGTTGAAATTTGTTGAGTTCTTGATAATCACATTACCAGCTCGTTTAAACCTCTTGTTTTCCCTGTCAGCGTTGGATTGAACTCATGCTTTTAATTCTTCGTTTTCCCTCTCCAACAAGGAGTTTCGTGCAATCATTTGGTTTGACTGTGCTTGGAGATAGGGGATATCCCTAAAGTATCTTTCAACCTAATAAAGATATTTTTCACAATGAACAGGTTCTATGGTAGGTAGAGGTTGAGTCTGTTTTGTAGAGGGTGCTTTGGTCTGTTCTGTAACTTGGTTCAGATCGTGGCATATACCAGTGAAGCCTTCTTGATTATTTAGGAACGGTGGCTGCTTAGAAATGAAATTAGATTGAATAGCTTCAATACTAGTTTCATTTCCAAGGAACTGGTCATCTACATTCTCTTGTGTGAGAAATTTATCGATCTCATCCTCGGATAAGTGATCATCGACCTCGATCACTGGGATCAAGCTCAGATGATATCACTGGCGATTTCTCAAACTTCTGGATATGAGCCTACCTAGTCTCTTGTTTGTGAAATTTAAATCTGAATTACTCTGTTCCTTATGCTTGTGATTTTTCTTGACAATCAATTTGTTTAAAACACCCTGAGTCGGCTCATGAATGGGAATAGTTAGATATCTTTCCTTTAACACATCTAAAACCTCCTCCAATGATTTTCGGGCCATGAAATTACATCATGTCCTTTCACCCAATTGGTTTCGAATAGCAGCAGAGTTTCGGTCTATGGTCGCATGGTCTTCATGTGGATCAACACCCGGGTTTTCAATAGTAGGGTTAGATCTATAGGGGTTGGGGTTTTAATTGAAATGGAAAGGTGATTCTACTGCATTCTCAGGTAGGGTGAAATTATTTCTAAACATGAAATCTTCCCAAGTATCCCTAGTCTTAGCTAGATGCGACAACAAAATAATTTGAATAAGACCATGGTGGAAAAGGCTTGACAGTGGGTTTAACCTCTATCTCTGATAAAGCTTAGACATTTTATGCAGACTCGTAAACAGATAGAAAGGCATATTTAACTTGAACCCTAGAAAAACCATCAGCAAGCAGACGTGATATAAGAAAACTAAGCCATATCTACCCTCACAAGTTATGAATTTCTTAAGAACTAGAAGCAAGTCATGCCATCGGGGTTTGATGAGGGTAATCGATGTACCTTTAGGGCAGCACTTTGATTTCTTAGAGACCATGAACAAATTCCAGGGCATGCTTTCTATTTTGGCATTTTTGAACCATTGTTCTCCCTCCTAGGATAGTCATGTAGCTTGTGCTATGGAATCCTCGGTCACTTCGTGTTGCAGATCCCTAATCTTAGCCTTGGATCCATCAAATGACTGAGCGAAATCCTGTGCAAATACTAGGTTATAACCCTCAAACCGTCTGATGAAAATGTCCTAGCCATGTGCCACAATATCGCTTACGACATCATCATGAGCGAGGAGGTCTTGTGAACCATTGGGTTCAATTCTTACCACGAGAGCCATGGGTACTATCACATAGACACAATAAGGGAAACGAGAGGTAGGTTTCTCTTTCTAACACACAAACAACAGGAAGAGGTTTGCATAATTGGAAGGGAACTGATGCCTAAGAGTTCGGGAGGCTACCACATCAAACATTTGGAGCTTTGAGTGGGCTATAACCAAAGGACGCGCAGGATAGTAAACCATTATGCGCAATGAACACTAAACCCAAAACACCACCACTTACCTCTTTCAATAATGAATGTGAATCTGAGTTACATAGGACAAAGGGTGATGTGGAATTATGAGTGTGTCATTTTTGTACCATGGTGATCAAATCGTGATGCGACTGGTAAGAGTAGGATTTATGTTTGGAAATTAACCAAAGGTTCTGCGTAGTCAAGCATATACCAAATGTGAAAAACCATATAACCAACCCTAGATATGACTAATTCATATCTCCAAAAGTGAATCAATCAAGTATTATGGTAATGGATCAATAAATAGTCTTACAAACTTGAAGGTTTATAAAAATATAGATGCTCTTTAGGTGTAATCCCATTTTCAAAAGAAACAAAGAAACCATAAACTGTATGATGATTACTCAAGCCAAAATTTTGTTCTAATTTCATGATTTCATTCATGAAATTAAACAAAACAAATGATAGATTAAAAATGAAAAACTCTTATACTCAGCTAGGCCAATGAATCTCCTCAAAAACAAAAGACAGAAACATTTGTAAGGATAAGGAGGCAGCTACAGAAAAATTTATCCCTTGGCGATGACATTCTATCAAGATAAAATTTGACAAGAGTTTTTGGCTGCCAACACACTGTTATCCTTACATGGATTTTTTGATGAACTAGTGAATCTACCTTGTTGATCCCTAACTGTGTGCATAGAAAATATTGGAAAAACATTCTACAAATTGTTGAAAAGAAATCACATCACTCAATCAAATGACAACAAGACAACAATTATACTTTTGACAGATCCCTAACAATGGCGCCAAAAATGACAAGCTTTTTCATTACTTCCTAATTGAATTAGTAAGAAACCAAAGAGTTATGCATTTAATTATCAATCTGAGGTTGAATTGAACTTAGGAACTATCATGCGTCGTGTATGCAAGTATAATGGTTTAATTTCCAATGATTTGTAGTACTTTCAAACGAATCTCACAAGGCAAGATATCAAGATGCTTTATAAAGTCACTTAATTAAACTATATCAAATCCACACTTGCAGGAATGAAAACACACGTTTGCGGGAAAATAAATGTCACGCTTGCGAGAAAGTAAATCACTCTTATAGGAAAGTAAATCACACTTGCATAAAAGTAAACCACTCTTGCAGAAAAGTAAATCACACTTGCGGAAAAACAAAAACACTCTTGTAGGAAAGTAAATCACACTTGCAGAAAAAGTAAATCATTCTTGCAGGAAAGTAAAGGTGATTTGTTAAAGTATTAACATGATATTGATTAATGAGATAGATATGTTACGACTCATGTACTAAGATGAAAGAAACCTCAAGCTATAAGACTCAAACCACATTGTGCTCATAAACAAAGGAAATAAAATACCCCAAACTACAAACAACATTTAATTGTTAACTAGAAAGCTAAATGCAAAGTTGCAACAATGAGAGTTGTAGCAGCCAGAGTTGTAGCAACATGAGTTTCATCAACAAGAGTCACAATAACACGAGTTGCAACAACACGAGTTGTAGAAACCATAATCAAAACAAAGGAAATATTAAAGTTACAACAAAGTTAAATAGAGGAATTTCTAGAAATAAATGAAATAATATAAAAAAAGCTACAACTATTCTCTCATTCATCATAAATCAATACCCTGCAATGTTAGCATTGAGTTACAACAAGCAACAAGATTTTAATAGAGGAATTGTTGGAAATAACGGAAAATATGGAAAAAGTGCTACAAGTAGTCACTCATAAATCAAAAAATGATACCTTGCAATGTTAGCATTGAGTTACAACAATCAACAAGATGTTAATAGAGGAATTACTGAAAATAAATAAAAATATGTAAAAGATGTTACGACTACTTCTATAAAATACAAAAGATACAAACAACACCAAGCTAAAAGGGGGGGCCTACCTCCTTAGACAAGGTACTGGTCTAAGAATGTAGTAGGATGCTTAAATTCTCAACACACGATTATTTGGACATGAATGAAACAAAACTTATATTAAACGAAAATGTGCAAAATAATACAAGTATGTTCACAGACTTATGATTTTTCTTTGTCCCTGGCTCAAAGAGAGCGGGGATATTTATACATTATGTTTTCTTCGTAAATTAACTAATTGAATCGATGTACAACTATGAGAATCAGGCTGTCTCATCTCGTTACATTTTTTTCTCCAAAATATGGAAAAAATCGGGCGCATGCTGACTAAATTTGTTATGGCAAGTGGTGGTTGAGTCGTTCATTCCTTTCTAACATACAATTTCCATTATCATGTTCCTATGTGGTTGTTGACTAACTGGATGATCTCTAGTGAAATTTGTGTGGTTGAATGATGAGTTGTTATGACAATTGTGGAGTCACAATACATGACTCAGAGTTGCAACAATGGTCCTATAGTGGGAGTTGCAACACAACGAGAGTCATAGAACTGAGAGTTGCAAAAACGGAAAGCTATAGCATGGAGAGTTGCAGCACTGAGGGTTGCAACAACAATAAGAATCATAACAATAGTGTCAACAACTCAGAGTTGTAGCAGATTCACTCAAGTAGTGAGTTTCAACATCTCATACTCATTAGTCTCAACTCTTGTGTTGGGAAGGTACCTATGAAGCATTGTTCTTGTATACCACTATTAGCACAAAATGTAATAATCTCCTGAAAATGCATAAGAATTGGTATTGAAATGACATGTTGAGAGAATAATTATACCTTAATAAAAAATGCATCATTGTGGATGAAAAGTGTATTAAGATGGAAATGGAAATGGGAAAAAGGTGTACAAAAAGTGTTGGACAAGTGCTACAAAGATGTCAATTTGAGCACCCATCAAATGATAAATGGTGTAAACCTTCGACCTTGATTACGGGGCCTAACCCCAAGAATATCAAGATAATTGAACCCATGACCAACAACAAGCATGAAATATCTCACATTTGTCTCTAGACCAATTAAGTCATATAATCAAAATTCTATAGTCAAAGGATTGAGAATATTGATGAATGACTCTGTGGAGAAACTGGTAACTGGACACAAATATTGTCTAACAAACACTTCAATAATCACATGATCAAGAATCTAGACGAAGTACTCTTTGGAAAAGATTTCATGGAAAAATTAGATAGTCGACCAAAAATAGTCTAGCAAAAAAATTCAATAACGACAGGATTGAGAATCTCAATGAATGACTCTTTGGAAAAGATTCCATACAATAATTTGTTATTCGACCAAAAATATTGTCTAATAAAAAATTATGTGATTCAATTCAAACAAATTTATAACAAAAGGAATAGTTGTGATACAGTCAGTCCTTCCTTTTGTTTGTCATTGATATTGGTTTGTTTATTTGAAAAATAAGTAAACATTTTAAAAAACCAATGAACAAATTGGAATCAATGCTAAAACCAATTAAACAAGTGCCTTGTCTGATATGAAATCAGGGTGACACTGATACCAACTTGGTTTGGTTATAGGCCACTTAATAAAGGTCAAATTTACAATTGTGGATCTATTGAACTTGATTGCATTAAGGGTGAAAATATGTGCTTATGAAGGCTTGTATCCAAATTGAATAAACTTGGTGAATGTACTATTAGTCTCATTATCCATTACTTAATGCATTTAATAATCATAATTTGCAAAAATAAAATATGCATAAGAGAACATGAGACAAGAGATCACTGAGTTGTTAACGGAGTTCGCCCAGCGTGGGCTACCTATTTGAGCTCACAAAATCCATGAACCGCTTCATTCTCTTCTTCAAAAATACTCTCCTTTACAATGAAAAGGGATGAGTTCCCACATGAACAAGTGGCAGTAGAATTCCCACAACACGTGAAACTGTCGAAGAGACGCTCTTATGCACAATGCAAAGAGCTAGATTCTCACATGCATGTGAGCATGTCTCTCCTTCAAAGAGACAATCTCTTCTAACAACACAAAGGATAGATTCTCACAAACATGTGGCAATGCTCCATAAAGGAATCCTCCATACATGGCCTCTTCCCATAGATTACTTGAGAAGTATATATAGTTTTCCTTAACTCCATAATTCAAGGAGACAAGATCCACAAATTTAGGATCTAATAACCACTCGAGGAAAAAAATGAGAAAGACCCTTAAATTCCTCCTTAAGACTAGGAATCCACTTGTAATAAAGTGAGGAAGAGTCCAAACCAACTCATGATACCCTTAACTTTGTCCTTAAGACTAGAAAACTAATTTGTGAGTTGGCTTCTCACATAAAACTAATTTCCCCTTAAAATTAGGAAACTAATTTGTGAGTTGGATCTATCACCCAACTAATTTCCCATTTTTACAATTAAATCAATAATACATGATATTATCAAACTCACTTTAAACATTAATCATTTTTCCAGTGTGCATGAATAATACATGAGTTTCTCACACTCATTAAAGTATTAATCATTTTTACATTTAAAAAATTCATTTAAGAGCATTAATTATTTATTTTAAACTTTGTCACCTATCATCATACTTTTTAATGATTTATCCCATGGTGTGAAAAGTAGGAATTTTCCATGTGAAGGCCCTCCTGGATCAAACCTCCCCACAAAAAGCACTTTCGGTCCTCCAAAAGTATAGAGAGGAACTTGAATATCTGCAACCAACTTCTAGGAAGAGTCTTACACTTCATAATGCACTTCCCTACTCCTTGATCTGCATGAAAAATGTTTTTGAAAGGCCACA
>SNQJ01S0056199.1:0-15363 GCA_010110895.2 Picea sitchensis
ATGGCCCCGGTTATTTTCTCATGGGAACATATACCAGATGTAAGAGAAAACCAATGCCACATGTGTTTTATATTATATATCAATTTTTTTGATGCATAGGTCGATGCGTACTACTCTATGGACCCTTGTGGGATCTCACTTGGTGCTTTCTATGTTCATGCGTTGCCTTGTTCCTCGACTTTCAATACATTTGGTGTTTACTTGGCTCTTGGTTATATGCTTTGTTCTGGAAAATTAATGATGCATTCAGGATCTTGGCGGTTTTTCTATGATCTTAAAAAATATACAGGACCTACTTTTCCTTTTAATATAATCTCTCTGACGCAAATGTAGTATGTGGCTCGTTTTAACACTTTTCCTTGATCGATAAACTTAACAAAATTCATCTCCAGGAATATTTTGAAATAAAAGGATATATACTATGTGAAGTCCAATGGAACTATCATATCAACCACAGAACATTAAAATTCAAATTCGTCTTAAAATTCAAATTCATCGTTGTTATACTTACGGTGAAGTTGACAATACAATAATTTTACTTAAACATCCCAAAATTGATTTTCTTGTGGTTTTTCGATGCTTCTCTTCTACAAACACATCCTGGAAACTATAAGCATGGATCGATTTATCTATTCCTTGATTGAAGAGCCTGTTCACCTATTTAATGCACTTCATAGTTACTGTTAATACCATCAATCAGGCTTTCTTACACCAATTCTCGCTTCCGAAAATTACCATCCCCTTTCTTTTTTCCCTCTGCTTTCCCTTTCTGGTTACTTAGTCGTTTTTTCGGAAAATGTCTAGGTGAGGGGGTTGGCGGATTCATGTCTTCAGATTAGCATTGATACTTTTATATCACGAGTCCGACTTACCGCTTCCCCGTTTCATATTCAACAAACTTTTTGGATCGCGGGTTCCTAGGTAGGCGAGCTCAACATTGCATTTCCATTGTTTCATCGCTTGCAAACAACACCTGGACTTCCCCGATCTACAAATTGGCAACCAAATTCCCCTTTATTTTTCTCGTTTACTTTCGCTTTTTGGTTACTTAGTCATTTTTTCGAATGTCTCATGCTTTTATATACAACACCCAAAGTTCCGCAATATACAAATTGACCGTCGAAGTCCGTCATTGTCCCATGTTCTCTGTTACACATTTTGCAATCAAAATTTGGGATACATACAATTTGACCATCGGGCCCTCACGTCTCCTGAGTAGAACTTGTGGCCCTGTTTTCAAGCCCGTCAATATTGCTTGTTCCGAGTATGTCGCATGATTTTATATCATGAGTCCGACCAACCGCTTACCCATTGCATATTTGGACACTATTACCATCGTCGATTCCTGGCTAGGCTTGCTCAACATTGCGCTTCTATTGTTCCGCTACCGACAAACAACACCCGAAATTCTGCGATATACAAATTGACCGCCGAAATCCGTCATTGTGCCATGTTCCATGTTACACATTTTGTATTCAAAAGTTCAGAGACATACAATTAGACCATCGGCCCCTCACTTCTCCTGAGTATAACTTGTGACTCTTTTGAAGCCCGACTGACCGCTTTCCATACTTGACCATTTCTTGGAATCTCTTTCACGGGTTGGCGGATCGACGAAATGTGCAATGCTTAATCGCTCTTTGCCATCCCCACCACCTTCACACTTCTTTCTAGATGTGCAATTATTAATCTTTAATGCTAATAGATCATTGTGCAAGAATCGACAAGATTGTCATTAATGTCTAAAAGGCTAGAGAATATTTGTCATTAATAAAAATTAAACCAAGATTTGCAGAGGGTTGTGTTATCCTTTCCAAGTGTTCATTTCAAGCATCATGCAATCTCTTCCGTGCGTCGTCCGATTGGCGCCGTTACGAAATCTCTAATCCTTAATCGCTCTTCGCCGTCACCACCACTGCCACCTTCACACTTTTTTATAAATATGCAATTAGTAATCTTTAATGGTAACAACTCGTTACGCACAAACCGTGGAAATTGTCATTGATCAGTGAAAGGCTCGAGGAGATATTCCATTGATACACATTAAACCAAGATTTGCGGAGGGTTATATTATCCCTTTCCAATTTTCATTTCAAACATCATCTGGAGCAAACATAAATTCTTGTTAACTTATGGAAGCAGTTGGACAACAGTTCTGTTCAAATACAGTAAACACCTTTGGGCATGATAAATAGAGGTTCCAGTACTCCAGGGCATATTCTTACTACTCATCTCCCTACGCCTAGGAGCAAAAAAGGAGATGGTCCCTTGGTGCACAAAGAGATATATTTCAAGCCAAAGAATTCCAAGGCAACCTCGCCTGCTCAGACAACCTTCCCACCTGTGTTGATGGCTGGTGTAGAGGTCGACGGGGTCGATTTAGAGCCGGAAGAAGATGATATGATGGACGATGATACACCAATGGATGATGGTAATGCAGACGTTGTTCCCACTCCTGCACCCAAATTGAAATCAACCATAACGAGGGGCACTTCCCTGCTTGGCGATGGCGGCCCTAACAATACCAAAAGAAGGGGTTTCAGAAAAGAAATCGATGCTGAATGCAATAGCCGCTTTGCAGCTCGAGAGTAGGAATTCCAAAGGTCCAAATTAGTCCGTTCTGGGTGGAAGTATTTCTTTGTAAGGAAATGGTCTCTTGATTCTCCCAGAGATATATCTCAAGCCAAATAATTATTCAATTGCGGGACCACTCTCTTATTCTCTGGATATACAATTAACATCTTAGGGGATGAGGACCATAACTCCCATTGGTGCAAGGAATATTCCTACTACTCATCTCCTTCCACCCAGAATGGACTAATTTGGGCCTCTGGAATTGCCCGTGCAACTTGTTTCCCTGAAGTCTTCGACTGTGAGGAGGTGGTCTCTTGGTATGTACTAACTTTCAGTTTCAGGCCCTTCTGCTTGCACTGCAATGTTTTTCGTCCTCTTCCTCACGGGCAGCTTTTGAGAACTATCAATTTTTTCGCGAGGATGGGTTCTTTTGTCCTCCTGCGTTTGAAAAATTATGGGTTGCTTTCTTGCTCAGGTACTCCGTTGGCATGCTCTTCGCAGTGGCGGCTGTGGATTGGAAACTCTTCTCGCCAGGGCCTTTTCCCTGTTATTTGTACAATTGAGTGGTGCCTTGCAATGTCTCCAGGTCGCCAACGTCAGGAGCAGGACTGTTGTTCACCTGCTTCAAGCCAATGAATTGTTCCACTGCAAAACCACTCTCTTGTTTCTTTGTCACCTCAGGTCTTCTGCATGATATTGAGATTGCAACATCGAACATTGACCTTCCGAGGAGAAGACTGCAAGGACTTCCTAAAAAAAACATGGTAATGAGTTTTGTATGCATGTTGAAGAGCATCTCGATGGCTCCTGCATGTTGTCCCACTAGAGGAACAACACATAATTGTATGCATGTTTCTTTTTTGTTTGTAGATCCTGTACCTGTGTTTATGAAAAATATGTTCAATGTTTTCATGCAAATAACTTAGTCCAATTTCTATGGATAGATATACACTGCCCAATATTTTTTTTTTATGGATTTACTATTAAAATTTTTGCCTTGGATTCTTGGTTGTTGCTTCTTTGTTGAATTTAACACCTCTTCTCATTAGCATCGTTCGATAGTCTCGTAGTTCTTGAATATTATATTGGCTCAAGTAATTTGATCTAATATGGAGCATTTAACAATTATATGACAATGCATTGTGTCGATCCCATCATGCTTATATGGAAACAAAAATGAATTTCAGACAGTTTCAAACCAACATTCAATTCTATTAGTAATGCAGATAGAACACAACAAGGCTAAATCACGATGTGGCAATCGGGGCCCTGCCCTAGAAATTTCGTTTTCATCTCAACCTTGCTAAGCAAACAATTTCTTATTTCCCTTTCGCTTCCTTGATTCCTTTACTCCAAAAGGGAAAATTTTATTAGTTGTCCATCCGCTGGCCTCTATTTGAGCACATTTTACTTTATTAATGAAATTACCAAATTTCTTGTTCGCGAATTAAAAAAAAATAAAAATTGATCTATGGTGGTTGTAGTCAAATGGGACTATGAAATCAACTACAATATTAAAATTCAAGATCGTCATTTTTGTTTCTAGACATGCAATTATTAAGCTTTAATGCTAAGAACCCATCATACAAGAAGTTTAATAGTTAAGTTAATACGTCAAAGTCATGGAAGAATGTATCAAGAATACAATAACTCCCACAAGTTTCAATAAAAACTAATCTTCAACAAAGCATTTGCTCACACCCTTTTTAACGGTACAAGCACACTAGAAAAAGAATAAGTGGAAAAAATATTGCACTAGAAAATGATGGTTTTGCAACAATGGGGCTTGTTTGAGACCAAATCCCGCTTACGAAAAATTGCCCTCTGCTTTTATATTTTCCCACTCTTTTATCCCCTTATTTTCCCTCTTCTATACTTAACCAAATTCCCCTTTCTTTTTCCCCTGTAGTTTCTCTTTCTGGTTACTTAGTCATTTTTTTCCAAAAATGTCTTGTTCCGCGGGTTGGCGGATTCACAGGTTCACATTTTAATTCATGCTTTTATATCGCGAATCCTACCGAGCGCTTCCCCTTTCCATACCTATCCAATTTTTCGATCGCGGGTTCCCGCCCAGGCCATCTCTAAATTGAACTTCCATTGTTTCGTGACCTGCAAACAACACTCCGACTTCTGTGATATGCAAATTTACTTTCGGAATCCCACATCATGCCCTCTTCCGTGTTACACATTTTTCACTGAAATGTTCTGATACATACAATTTGACCGTCGGGGCCTCACGTCTCCTCGGTAACCCTTGTCACCCTATTTTGAAGCTCGTCCGACCGCTTTCCACACTTGGCCATTTCTTGGAATCTCTTTCACGGATCGTCGGGTTGGCGGGTTCAGAAAATTTCCAATTCCTATTCGTTGTTTCCTGTGCCCGCCACCTTTAGACTTCTTTCCAAGTATATGCAATAATTATACAACTTCTCTTGAAACATACAAAAAAGATCTTTCCAGAAAATGGAATATCTGTTACAGATTTGAATATATTAGCCCTTCTTTTCCCTCTTCTATACTTAACCAAATTCCTGTTTCTTTTTCCCATCTACTTTCTCTTTCTGGTTACTTAGTCGTTTTTCTGAAAATGTCTAACTGCGTGGGTTGGCGGACTCACGTTTTCACATTTTCACTCGTGCTTTTATATTGCGACTCCGATCGACCGCTTCCCATTCCATACCTAACCACTTTTTAGATTGCGGATTCCTGGGTAGGCGGGCTCTAGATTTCACTTCCATTGTTATGTGACCTGCAAACAACACCCACACTTCCACGATATACAAATTTACTTATGGACGCCCACATCATACCCTCTTCCTTGATACACAGTTTTCACTCAAAAGTTATGAGACATGTAATTTGACCTTTGGTTCCTCACGTCTCCCGGGGAACTATTGTCACCCCATTTTGAAGCCCGTGCATCCGCTTTCCATACTTGGCCATTTCTTGGAATCTCTTTCACGGATCGTCGTGTTGGCGGGTTCACAAAATCTCCAATTCCTAATCGTTGTTTCCAGTGCCTGCCACCTTCACACTTCTTTCCAAGTATGCAATAACTGAGGTTTAATGCTAACAACTCACCATGCCTCCAGGAGACAGTCATACTAACTGTCCTACACAACTTGTCCATAAACATGCATAAAATATCCTGCCAGGTAATGAGATATCTATTACAAATATCAATATATTAGCAAAATGAGTCCCACAGATTGTTTCCCTATTCCATACTTACCGTTTTTTTCGCTTGCGAGTTCCCGGACACGCGGATTGCACTTCCAGTGTTCCTTGACCTGCAAACAATACCCCGGCTTCCACAATATACAAATTGACTTCCAAACTCCCACATCATCCCCTCTTCCATGTTACACATTTTGCACTCAAAAGTTCTGATACATACAATTTGATCGTCGGGGCGTCACGTCTCCTCGTGAACCCTTGTCACCCTATTTTGAATCCCGTCCGACCGCTATCCACACTTGGCTATTTCTTGGAATCTCTTTCGTGGATCGTCGGGTTGGTGGGTTCGAGAAATTTCCAATTCCTATTCATTGTTTGCTGTGCCCGCCACCTTCACACTTCTTTCCAAGTATATGTAATAAGTATACAACTTCTCAAGGAGCATGCAAAAAAGATCTTGCCAGGAAATGGGATATCTATTACAGATTTGAATTTATTAGCCCTTCTTCTCCCTCTTCTATACTTAACCAAATTATCGTTTCTCTTTCCCCTCTACTTTCTCTTTCTCGTCACTTAGTCATTTTTCCGAAAATGTCTAGCTGCGTGGGTTGGTGGACTCACGGGTTCACATTTGCACTTGTGCTTTTATATCGCGACTCCGACCGACCACTTCCCCATTCCATACCTAGCCACTTTTTCGATCGTGGATTCCCGGGAAGGTGGGTTCTAGATTGCAGTTCCATTGTTCCGTGACCTGAAAACAACACGTTGACTTCCGTGATATATAAATTTACAACCAGACTCTCACATCATACCCTCTTTTGTGTTACACAGTTTGCACTCAAAATTTCCGAGACCTACAATTTGACCGTCGGGTCCTCACTTCTCCTGTGGAACTATTGTCACCCCAGTTTGAAGCCCGTATGTCCACTTTCCATACTTCGCCACTTCTTCGAATCTCTTTCGCGGATCGTTAGGTTGGCGGGTTCACGAAATATCCAATTTCTAATCACTGTTTCCTGTTCCCGCAACCTTCACACTTCTTTCCAAGTATGCAATAACTAAGGTTTAATGTTGACAACTCACCATGCCTCGAGGAGACCGTCATAATAACTGTCCCTGCAAAACTTGTCTAGAAACATGCAGAAAATATCATGCCAGGTAATGGGATATCTATTACAAATATCAATATATTAGTGAAAATGAATTCCACTGACCATTTCCCTATTCCATACTTACCGACTTTTTCGCTTGCGGGTTCCCGAACAGGTGGGTTCAAGATTTCCCTTGCATTGTTCTGTGATTTGCAAACAACACCCGAAATTCCGCGATATACATGCAAAAAAGATCTTGCCAGGTAATGGGATATCTATTACAAATTTCAATATATTAGCGAAAACGAGTCCGACCAACCGTTCCCTATTCCATACTTAGGCACTTTTTTTATTGTGAGTTCCCGGACAGGCGGGCTCAAGATTTCCCTTCCATTGTTCCGCGACCTGCAAACAACACCCAAAATTCCGCAAATATACAAACCGACCGCTGGATTGCCCCATCATGCACTCTTCCCTTTTATGCCTTTTGCAGTCAAAATTTCTGAGACATACAATTTGACCGTCATGCCCTCACCTCTCCTGAGAATCCCCTCTAACCTTATTTTGAAACCCATCCGACCACTTTTCATACTTGGCCATTCCTTACTTGTTATTTCCCGTCCCCATCACCTTCACACTTGTTTATAATAAAAAATTGTTGATAAAAACATTATTATATATATATATATATATATATATATAAGGTCTTATTTCTAAGTATGCAATTAGTAAGCTTTAATGCTAAACCAAGATTTGAGGAGATCTCTCATTAATACACATTAAACCAAGATTTATGGAGGATTATATTATCCCTTCTGAGTGTTAATTTCAAACATCATGGAATGTCGTTCGCGCGTCGTCAGGTTGGCCCGTTGACAAAATCTTCAATCCTTAATTCTGAAAATGAGTCCGATCGACCGTTTCCCTATTCCATACTTAGCCACTTTCCTGAAATTCCGCAAATATACAAACCGACCGTTGAACTACCCCATCATTCCCTCTTCCGTTTTACGCATTTTCCAGTAAAAAATTCTGAGACATACAATTTGACCGTCAGACACTCACCTCTCCTGAGTATCCCCTGTAACCCTATTTTGAAGCCCGTCCGAACGCTTTTCATACTTGACCATTCCTTACTTGCTCTTCCCCATCTCCGTCACCTTCACACTTGTTTATAATAAAAAAATGTTTATAAAAACACACACACACACACACACACATATATATATAAGGTCTTATTTCTAAATATTCAATTAGTAAGCTTTAATGCTAACAACTCATCATGCAGGAACCATATAGATTTTCATTGATGAACGAAAGGCTCGAGGAGATCTCCCATTAATACACATTAAACCAAGATTTGTGGAGGGTTATATTATCCCTTTCGAGTGTTAATTTCAAACATCATGGAATGTCGTTCGCACGTTGTCGGGTTGGCGTGTTCACGAAACCTCCAATCCTTAATTGCTCTTCGTCGTACCCGCCACCTTCACATTTCTAAGTATGCAATAAGTAAGCTTTACTGCTAACAACTCATTATGCAATACCCATAGAGATTGTCATTAATGAGAAAAAGGCTCGAGGAGATTTCCCATTCACATGCATTGAACCAACATTTGTGGAGGGTTATATTATCCCCTCCAACTGTTCATTTCAAGCATCGTTTGGAGAAAACAAACGTTCTCATAAACTTATGGTACTAGATCGACAACAATTCTGTGGAGATACAGTGAACATCTTCAGGTACGAGGACCAGAACTTCCAGTGGTTTAGGGCATATTATTACTACTCATCCCCTTTCACCCAGAACAAAATAATTTGGACCTCTGGGATTGCTCGTGTAGGCTGTGTCCTTGAAGTTTTTGACTGTAAGAAGCTGGTCTCTTGGTGCAATGATAAATACATTTCAGGCCAAAGAATTATTCCACTGCGGGACCACTCTTATGTTTCTTTGTCACGTTAGGTCTTCCGCCAGATGTTAAGATTGTCAGAGCCAACATTGACATTTAGAGGAGAAGAATCCAAGCGGTTCCTAAGAAAGCATAATAACGGGTTGGACCTCTTTCCCGAGTTCCTGGAAGACCCGATGGCATTTCCTCAAGATATCACAAAATTGTAGGTTAGTTCATTTCAAAATCCATTACGGGAAATTGCCTGGTTGTTTACAAGAACAACAGGACAAGAATCCACAACAACTATTTCCCGCATAGTTCTTTATATTTTGTATTTCACAGTCAAGGAACAAGCCATTTTTGTTTGGGGGAAGATAATTTCAGATGAAATATGTTCCCAATTGTCAAGCTTCAAAAAGGAGAAGAAATTTTATATGTCATCCTACTTGGTTTTCGCGATAACACATTGGTGTCAGTTTCCAAAACTGTCTTTGTCCAAGAAGGTGAACTGGGAATTCGACCCAGTAACCTTATGGTACCAGGCCTTGTGGAAGCACAAGGCCTCCCACTGTTTTTATGAGGTTTTTAATGACTTTGTTTTTGTTTTCAAAGTTTTTTTATTAGGAGAAGATGCTCCACACATATCTGACCAGGCAACCGAGTTTTTGGACAGGAAGGGGGCACTTGAACAAATGGAGAATTACAGTGTGATAAGGATTTTTGGCTCCAAGGAAAAACCTGCTCTCCTTCCATGTCACATTACAAACATAATGTTTGTTATAGAAATAGCAAGGCAATACAACTACTGGTTGCATCTATTCTATGAGAAAGAAAAAAGCAGTTCATTCCTCTGCCTTGGAAAGTCGTGGACTTTGTGTTGAGGAACGCCAACAAAATTGACGAATTTGCAACCCATTTCAACAACTTGAACCTAAGATATGATGAAAGGCTAAGAGGGTTCGACCCTAATTGAATTTTTTTAGAACCTTTACTTACAGTTGGCCTCGACAATTCTTTTTTCCAGAGACACCTGAGCGAAAACAAAGACATTGACAACAACACTCCTTATTCTGATGTCGGCGACCTAGACACATTGCAAAGCACCTTTGAATTGTACAAGAAACAAGGAAAAGACCCCGATGAGAAGAGTGCTCAATCATCGGATAACACTCCCAAAAGTACGACATCCCAGAGCATCGCTCCAACGACCCACCACAATAATTAAGCAACCCAGAATTCTTCAAACGGAGGAGGAGATAACAACCCTCCTCACCCTAAAATGATAGTTCTCACAAGCTTCCAATGGAGAAGAAGAAAAAAAAATAGTAGGGCAGGCAGAAGAGCCTGAATTGAGAGTGAGAACATGGAACTTGAGACTATGCTGGATCGTGTCTCCAGGCTGATACCAAATTTTTTGATGAAGATGAATCCTTCGTATTCCAGACCGATGTTTTTGACAGCGAGTCTAAAAAATTAATTATTGAAAAGAGATATGTAAAAAATAAGAAAGGGAAATCTCGTTCAGAGGTTAACCTTGCGAACATGCGACCGTCCCAAATTTCTCAACTTCACAGAGCAACCAGAGATGCTCTTGATGATTCCATTGGAGGCATTGAGGCCGAGAATGCCAGACTGACTGAGTCAAGGAATTGGAGGAAGCTTTGATTCCTATGCCATTGCTTGCCAGTCCTTTAGCAATAGCCATGCCTTCCACCCCTACAACCAAGTTAAAAGGATCCTCCAGCCTCCTCGCATCATGTAGAGGATATGTGGAGAATAATATCAAGAAAATAATGGAACTGATTACTGAGGCCTGGGAAACATCACAAAGTATGGCTTTCGTTGGAACGAGGGCACATACTTTTCTCGAACATTTACAGGTGGATTTAAAAAATGAAGAACATTTCGATTTAGACATGGTCCTCCCTTTTGGCACCCATGTCAACAACATGACATAAACGAGAAAAAGACAACAAAATATCCCCTCCAAAAGCCCGATCACTCAATTAAATGTGTGCTGGAAAGAGAAAGTGAAGAACCTGCATCTCATTGTCCGATCATGTGAACAATCCATATCAAAGAAAGAAAAATTATTCACAAAGCTGACCGAAATAGACTTAGCCGGAAGGACAAACGAGGTCCAAGACCCCAAGATAACCGTAAACTCCTTGTCCTTAACTAAGCAAGCCTTCGATAAACAAGTTGATATTTTTAAGGTGTTGTCTTTAGAAAAGTTTTACAACATCCTTGAATATGGGGAAGATGATGTGGACAACTGGCTAGTCGACTATTCGATACATAATGAAGAAATTGACCAGGCTCTGCGTAATCTTTATATCGATCTAAGGGAATTAGAAAATGAACTTTTCAGCATAAAAATCCGGAATGAGATCAACATCGCCCCCTTGAGAAGCTACATTGAAGAATGGGTCGAAAGGGAATTGAAGCAGGTCTCTGACGAAAGGAAAAAGGAAGTTGGCATGATTTCGGTAGCCGTCGACAACAACAATAAAAAGGCATTAGCAAGCAAATAGAAAAAGGGGTGATATGTACCATCATTGTAAGTCTACACTGATCACATCCTGTGTTGTTTATCAATCCAGTTATTCCACCTTTTTAAATAGAAATGTCTAGCCAAAGACTGATACCTTCCAATTTCTTCTTTTCAGGTATTACACTCTGTCGTCACCCACATCTTCTTTCCACAGTCCTATTTCTTTTACATATTTCTCTTATGGTCCGCGGGAGCCTCAATCCCAGTCTATATGACAAACGCATTTAAATTTCCAGGAATATGTAACACGCAATATTTTTTTTTTTATATATTTCAAATAAAACTATTTTTTATCTCCTTTTATATTTATGTGCTCATAATTTGTTATCTTCAACTATGTTGAATGTCAAGAAATTGTGTTTATTTAATTTGAATGTAACTTTATATGTGTCGTCTGTGTTTTATCTTTTTCTCCAACTATGCATATAACTTTTTTTGTCCTGGCACATATAGAGACATACAAGCTAGATGGTCTATGGAAATTGTACTTAACTCTAACTAGTTGAAAGTATACATTGAAGAGACAAAACATGCAAGGTAGGAACGAAAATTTCGAACATAGCAAGTCACATTACTGGAAAGAACAGAAATTTCGAACATAGCAAGATGGATTATATAGTTTCAAAAAATAAATGGGACTCTAGAGACCACTTGTCATTTATTGCATGGATACCACCTGTGCTTCATGTTGCTTGCCACATCTTTGCTACAGTTTCCATCTCCCTCCGCTACTTTTCCCCCATCCCTGTGCATTTATTCCCAATTCAACCCGACAGGGACTACGCTGCCATGCAACACTTGTTTACATTTAATTGTGTCTCAATACATCATTTTTTTCTCAAACAAATGTCCTTTATTTAATTTTTACGACTTTTTTTTTGGTCTCCATGAATTTGTTATTTTTATGTCCTCCGTGTGTTTGTTTTTGGATCATTTATTTGTTTATTTTTGTGTTTCATTAATATATATATATATATATATATATATATATATATATATATATATATATACTTTTGCATCCCTTTTCTCTCCTTTTTATCATGAGAATGTTCGATTCCTTTTTAGTGTCATGTTTTTCACCCTTTTTCCTCTTTATGCATTTTTTTTTGGTGTTCATGTTGCATTGTTTTTGTGTTTTAATTGGTGTCATTTTTTAAAGTATATTCTATATGATTCATAATTAACTATGACTATTGCTATTTATTTAGTAATTATAATTATGAATTAAAGAAATAGTCATAATCCAAGTAAAAAAATTGTAATTCTTTGTCTCTTCACATATTTTATGCAATCATTCATGTGAATGAGTAAAATATATAGACAAATGACTACATATTACAATTAGAGGGAATACTTTTACCCATTGACATTTTCCCAAGGATTTGGATAAGTAGCCAACGATTTAACCCTTTTTTGACAATGCCTTTTCAGAGCATGACAATTTAAATTCAATGAAATACACTTAGAAACAATTTGAAATCATTATTTTTTTTTATTGAGCAAAACAATTTAGAAGCATTGAAAAATCCCGAAGCGCCTAGATTATGA
Source organism: Picea sitchensis (assembly GCA_010110895.2). Classification (NCBI taxonomy): domain Eukaryota; kingdom Viridiplantae; phylum Streptophyta; class Pinopsida; order Pinales; family Pinaceae; genus Picea; species Picea sitchensis. Next base: position 12,840 of record SNQJ01S0056199.1, read on the forward strand.
AATATCAATACCTGGAATTCATGATGTCATCAAAATAGTTAGATTCCCATGCATTTTTTTTTGGTAAATGCCTCTTGTGAAGAAACACCAATAAGAAAAGCGGAAAAACATTAGTAGTTTATCCTATATGATTTTCCAATGCTAGAATCTTTGCAACAACTTTTACACATTTTACCTCAATCAACAATCATGTATTCTCAGTGTTTGGTTTACATGCGCTCCAACATAGGACACGTCGAGAGAGAAACATACTTTCCAAGGCATCGAGTTAAGTACAAATGGAGTATAATAATCAAAATTGCCATCATTATTTTTAGTATGAATATCTATGAGCATGGTAATCAATGACAACCTTAGAGGACTTGACATTTGTTCTACTTGAAAAAAATGGAATAGAATATATGCTCGTTTGTAAAAAGGGTTGTTGTCATAGCAGAAAACTATTTACAGATATATGTCTTGGTGTTCATAAGCATATTTGAACATGATTATGAAAGAACAACAACAAGTTTCCAACTGACTACCTCTAGGTAGTCCTATAGGAAGCTTGTTTTACATAGCTTCCAATCATACAAACTATTTTGAAATACATAGTTTTATCAAAAATCAGAGGCACTTCCTTTTTTTTTGCCGCTCCTTGTCTAAATTAGGGGGACTTTGTCCTTCAATTTTCATGCGAACTCTTAGTTGGTGCACCTATTCTTTCTTTCGAGCACACCTTGAAATTAATTCTTTATTCCTCTATTGTTGGAAGCAAATGCTTAAGATTCCACCTACTACTTTATGATAAGATCGAGCAACTTGGCATATTCAGACTTGAGATTTTATGTCCTCTACTTCTGGAATACTTTCTTGTGTCGGTGCAATACTCTTTGAAGCTATTGCAAAACTATTATATCCATGACACCTATCGTTGAAATATACATCCCTTAATACTCCTAGATAACAAGAAGACCACTTCAACTATTCTCTTGGGTGCCACTTGACTCTCTTTGAATTTGAGACAACAATGAATTTTTTTGTATTTCCACATATATGTATCCATGATTTCTTAACCCATCTTGGTGAGTTAAACTTGGCTCTAAAATTTCCCCAAGGCTTGCGTCTATATTGTTTTCTCCTAAAGGAAAATAATTTTGGAGGCAAGGATGGTCAACATGCCAAAAAGATCTAGGAACGTACCCTCCAAACCTTTCAAATAGTCCAAGAATCCATATGATATTTATAGAAACTGGTTGAGAATGAATTTTGTAACCACAAAAGAGGACAAAAGCATATTAAATCCAATCAAAATAGTAATCACACACATAAAACTAGAGATATATCGAAACAAAGTATAGAGACAATTGTAGAGTGTCGAGTGCCATACCCTTTCTGTCCATGAGATAGACCTATGCTCATTCCTTGATGTTCCAAAAAACTCACTAGTGTTGTACTGGAAAAAAGGATTACAAACAAATACCATAAAAGAAATATGAAGTCGCTTGGATAAAAAGTATTTGGGTTTCCTTGGTGTTCAGGAGTATGGTGGAACACAACATGAAACAAAAAAAACGATACTACAAATAATTGAAGAGGGAAAAATAAAATCGAAGAAAATTTACGTGGTCTCTAAAGACACCGTTACAACACTTAAGAAGGGTGCACTGTGATCATAACATCACAATGAATATTTCACATCTTGATTCACATGATCTATGTGTTGTATTTCTTGTTGATAATGACCCGTGGGGTCTGCTATTTACAACGTCAAGATCTAACCAAATTCCATAGAATCAAGAAGATCTTGTCCACATGTAATCGTTAGTTGTTAGAGATGACTCTGCCAAATCTGTGTTTTCTTGTTGGCTTGACAAGGATGCTCGACTCGACGGACTATCCGTCCAACTCGTATTCGATTGATGGGTTGGTTGATTCACCACCCGACTATCTTCAACTGTTGGTCGACTGTGTGACCGATAGTCATGTCGACTACTCAACCGACTGATATAGAGTTCTGGTCAATCGTCCGACCGTCTGTTTCCAGATGTAGGTCAACCGTTGATTGATTGAATCCAAGAGAAGTGTGATGAAACATCAATGCTTGATGTTCCAACACCCCCCATCAACACACATCTCTGAAGATTTAATAGGTGAAATTATGTCATCATGACACCCCCCAACAAGTGCAGCTTATTGAAGTTGAAACATCACATGGAGCTTGATAAATCTAGCTTGAGATAAAGGTTTGGTGAATATATCAACAACCTTATCATCTATTCTGCGTATTCAAGAGAGACAACGTTCTCATGAACCAATTGTCTCAAATAGTGAGCATGGAGCTCAACATGATTCATCTTTACTGTGGGAAACATGATTGTGAGCAACCTATATAGCACTTTGGTTATCACAATAGATCATACTCAAGGTTTGAAAAAGAAATCCAAGTTCTCCCAAAAGTTGGCGAATCCATACTGCTTCAGTACCTACTTGAATGATGCCATGATATTTTGCTTCTGTAGTTGACAAAGATACTACTTTCTTT
>SNQJ01S0056200.1:19316-32607 GCA_010110895.2 Picea sitchensis
ACATCATAGACTTCTAGTTGGGAAACAACACACAATACCTCATCCTTGAAGGGCTTGATGCCATATGACAAGAGACATTGTTCGCTGACACAAATATCTTGTCCTTGGCGGAGCCATTCGATGTTGTATGGCTGTGGGTGTGGAGTGGTCGAAAAATCCAACTACTTGATGAACTCTGTTGAGATGAGTTTCTTTTGGATTCCTCTATCAACAATAAAATGCAACAAGGTCCCTTTCACCCACATATGTGAATGGAAAAGGTGCTTCCCCTCCTCAGGGTCCTTTGGTTCTTCTGGTTGGATTGTTTTGGTCGCGACAGTAGCAGTGGGTTTTGTATCAATTATCTGTCTCCTTTTATTATTGTCTTAATTGGAGTCTGATTCGGGGCACAGATCTGTTTCTTTGAGCTTGGACACCAATGACTATTTCGAACAACATTCATTGGTGTTGTTCCAAGGTATTTTGTGGAAGTCGCACCACTTCCCAATGTCATTCTTCGTCTTCTCGTTGCTCTTCTTTTCCCACGGCTTGGACTGGTTGTCTTGAGGTTGACTATTCTGTGGATTAGGGATTCCTTTACCATGCTTTGGTTGTTGCGGATTTGCAAACCCAAATTCCCGCTTGTTTTGTTGCTTAAATTTCTACTTGATTTTGATAGTGTATCTATAAGTGATTCCCAGTGATGAGATGTCCAGCAACTCCATTTCATTTTGGATGTACTTGTGTAGATCCCTACGGTATTTCAAAACCAGATGTTTCTTAGAGTCTTTGACACCCATCTTGGTGCACGAGGTATGGAAGGTATTTGTGAACTTTGACACTTTTTGGTCTCATTTTTGATGCAGCGTGGCCCATCTCATGTACCAGTAATCATAGTTTTCCACAAGGTAATATTTCTCCTTGACTGCATACATAAAAAAATACCAAGTGGGATTGGCCCCAAATATTCCAGACTCCTCCTGATGCAGGAGCATCATAAGCAAGCTAACAAAGCAAGTGCAAAAGTGGAGGATAGCTGGATATGCACCAATGCACATTTTGAAGGCATTTTGAATTTGAAAAGATGAAACATTAATGTAATAGTTGGAGGGACGTAATTTCCCTTAAATGTTTTTGGGATTGTAACAAAAATATTGAGTGTAGCTCTCATCTGTTGGTTGGAGGGATTTATTGTATTAAATGTAAAGTAAATGTAGGCTTTTATTTCGATTAGATAGCTTAGAGTGTAGGAGGGAAAACTCTACAAAGCTCCCTCACATGTATTGTATTGTATTATTAATCTCATTTGTAAGAATTAGAGAGTTGTAGAGAAAGAGAATAGAAGAACATAGATTGCAGAAGAGTGTATATGTAGATAGTTGATGATATAGAACCCATGTACAGATGCACTTGGATTAATATAAGGAAGATTTGATCCAAATTTCATGGTGTTATGAATTCTGTTTACATCTATTGAATGATATGTTTACAATTAATTCCAGTCTCTGTTATGCATTTGTTTGAATGTTGTGTGTATGTATTATTTCATGATTGAGTGTATGAATTCTTTGAGAGGGACATAATGAGTTTCAATTGTTTCTCGTCCTGAGAATTCCGGCAAGGAGTGCAGTGAAAGTCTGCAAAGTGTGCGTTGACAGGTTTTGAGTTTTACCTTAGACAAGCTTAGGAGCGATATCATTGTTCTCATACCAGAAGAAGTGCGAGTATAGCACAAAGCCGTGCAAGGAGTGCGTAGGCAGGTTGAAGTCTTATAATTTTCCAACCCAAGTGAGGGGTTGAAGGATTTATGTTGCAAGGAGTGCACAGAAGAGGAAGACGTCAGATAACCAGAGGTTATCGTGAGTGCCACAAGGAGTGCGTGCAAAGAGCCCTTGAAATTATTGAGTTTGCAGTAGAAGCCAAGCTCAGAAGGGATAGAGACTTCGAGGGATTCGAAGAAAAGAAGAAGGTTGAAGTCACCTCGCATAGGTTTACCCCAGAAGAATTGACGCCAAGTTCTTTGGCTTGGAGCCATTGAAAATCTAAAAGGACGGTGGAATTTCTTGGAGTGAGGAATACCGAAATTCCGTGAGGCATTGGATCTAGTAGATCAACGGGAAGGATAAGGTTGATAACCTTTTAGCTCTCACAATCCCAGGAGGAATAGTATTCGTTGGATCTAGATCAATGGGAGTTGTTGATTTCTTGAGTTCAGATCTCAGCATTTCAGAAGTCGGGAGTTGGAGCATTGGGCTTGCGTTACACAAATAGTCTCGATATCATGAAACACGAAGTCGCAATGCAATTGTGGTCGCCGATCGAGGAGAAGGCACAAGACTGTCAGATCTAGTCCTGGGGAGAGGTTCCACATCGGGTTTCGGGGTTTCATGGATGTGGAGTGTTAGGGTTGTATCATGCCAATACCGCCGGAATCATGATTAGTGAAATACCTTTTCGGATAAAGGTTGTGGTTACATGAGTTGGTCACGTGGGTAAGAGTTCGCGCCTAGTTCTTGTTTTCACATGCGTAACTCCTAAGAAGGACTTGTGGTTACAAGTGTGAAGATTCCAACAAGGAATCAAAGAGATTTTTTGGCTCAAGGGGATATTATGAACGATACTTAGATCGAGAGGTAAAGCAAAACCTGCTGAGGTTGGGGTGCTGCGTCAGGTGGTATCAGAGCACATATTTTGAACCTCTATAGTAAAGAGCATATTTGAACAATGCCGCCTAGAAGACGTCAAGACAGACCAATGCTCGATCCAGCTGTGGAAAGGGAAATGAGAGAACTTCATTCTTGATTAGATGCTATGGAGACAACATAGAGATGAGCTACTGATACAGGAGATGTTAGTGAAGCCGAAAGTGAAAATGAGGCTAGAGCCGAAGAAGAAGTTGTAGTCGAAGACACTGCAGAAGAACGTCTATTCAGAGTTGTTGCAAGAATAAGGGCCAGAGAAAAAATGGATATTTCGATGTATGAAGGAAACTTAGATGTTGAGGAGCTGCTAGATTAGTTTAGAGCTTTGTATAAATACTTTGATTATGAAGATATCGAAGAAGATAGGAAAGTAAAACATGTTGTCACTAGATTGAAAGGGCATGAAAAACTATGGTGGGATGAACTGCAGGCTGACAGGCATTGCAAAGGCAAGAAAAGAATAAAAAACTAGGATAGGATGGTAGCAAAAAATGAAGGCCAAGTTTATACCCATAGACTATCAAATTAATTTGTTTCGAAGAATGCAGAATTTGAGACAGAAGGGGATGACGGTGAAGGAATACACTGAGGAKTTTTACCCACTGAACATCAGAGCAGGTCATCATGAAAGTGATGATGAAAAGGTCGCCAGATACATGAATGGTATGAGATATGTCATTCAAGATGAGATGATCATGGTGACAATAAGAAATGTGGAATATGTTTATCATATTGCTCTGAAGGCAGAAGAAAAATTGGACCGAAAGCAAGGTCAAAGGGGCAGAGGTAGAAGTCAGAGTAGAGGCAAAGAAATTGCCCAGGAGAGAGTGCAGAAGCCCAAAGATGAAGAAAATAAACCTCATAATAACCCAGAAAGAGGAGGAATCTCACAGAGAGGATAGTATGCCGATAAGAACACTTTTCCGCGAGCAAGAGGAAGAGGCAGAGGCAAAGGAGACAAAATAAAGTGTTTTGTTTGTGGAAATATTAGACACAAATCTTTTGACTGTCTTGATAGAAAAAGAGATGGAGGAGGCGAAGCTCACATTTCAGAAGCGCAAAGGCGAAATGTTGAGGCAAAAATGCAAAAGGCAAAAGATCCTTAATGATGAGGAAAATTATCTTGAAGCCAGAGAAGGAGGTAGAGAACCCAGTCCAGAGGAACAATTTGTTTAGAACTTCTTGCAAGACCAAGGATAGGGTTTGCAAGGTAATTGTGGACAGTTGAAGCACATATAATCTAGTATCCACATAAATGGTGGAGAAGCTAGAATTGGAGACAGTCGCACATCCGAGCCCATATAAAGTCTCGTGGTTGCAAAAAGGACATCAAGTAATAGTCACTAAACAATGTTTAGTTGAATTTAAAATAGGGGGTTACAAAGATGATATTTTGTGTGATGTTATTCCCATGGATGTCTGTCATCTTTTGTTGGGAAGACCATGGAAATATGACATAAATTTTGTTCATGATAGGAGAAATAACACATACACCTTAGAGAAGAATGGTAGGACACATATGTTGTTTCCAATTGAAGACAAGAAGGTGAAAGCAGAAGCAAGAAACACTATACTTCTCATGAGTAGGAAGGAACTTCTGGAGGAAGTTAAGAAAGAAGAAGACATGCAGTTTGTTGTGGTAAGGAAACCTAAATTCATTTTGACCAATACCTCGATAGATGATCTACCGGAGGAAATTCAAGAAATGTTGGGGCATTTCGCTGATATAGTGGTGGACGATTTACCTTGTTCGTTGCCACTCATCAGGAGTATAAGCCATCACATTGACCTTATACCAGGGGCAATTTTACCAAACAAAGCAACATACAGATTGATGTTGTAGGAGAATGAAGAAGTTAAGAAACAAGTCCAAGATTTGATGGACAAAGGGTTTATTAGAGAAATCTTGAGTCCATGCGCTGTGCCAATAGTGTTAAGTCCAAAGAAGGATGGTGGATGGAGAATGTGTACAAACTCGAGGGCTATAAACAAAATCACCATCAAGTATAGATTTCCTTTACCAAGGATGGATGACTTGATGGATTACTTGAGTGGAGCAAGGTTTTTTTCAAAGATTGATTTGAAAAGTGGATATCATCAGATTCGAATGAGGGAATGTGATGAATGGAAGACAACATTCAAGACGAATGAATGATTATATGAATGACTTTTCATGTCGTTTGGTTTGACGAATGTGCCAAGTACTTTCATGAGGTTAATGAACGAAGTCTTGAAATATTTCATTGGAAAGTTTGTCATTGTGTATCTTGATGATATACTGGTCTTCAGTAAGACAGAGGAAGAACATATGAAACACCTAACTCTAGTAATGAAGAGATTGCAGCAAGAGGTTGTTGATAAATCTTAAGAAGTCATCTTTCAGGAAGAAGGAGCTTATTTATTTGGGGTTTATGATCTCTTTGAATGAGTTGAATATGGATCCTGAGAAGGTAAAAGAAATCAAAGAATGGCCATCGCTGAGGAATACCTTTGAAGTCAGAAGCTTCCATGAAATAGCCAGTTTCTACAGGAAGTTCATAAGAAATTTTAGTGGAATTTATGCACCAATGATGGACACAGACAAGAAAAGACACAAATATTTTCATTGGACAGAGGAAGCAAAGAAAAGTTTTAATCTATTGAAGGAGAAGACAACCGAACAACCAGTTCTTGTTATGCCATACTTTGGTAAGACATTTCAAGTGATATGTGATGCAAGTGGATTTGCGGTTGGAGTAGTCTTAAGCCAAGACAATAGACTGATTTCATACTTTAGTGAGAAGCTGAATGATGCCAAGATGAAATATTCCACGTATGATAAGGAGTTTTATGTAGTCATACAGGTGCTAAAGAAATGGAGGCACTACTTGGTTCCGAAAGAGTTTGTCTTGTATAGCGACAACCATGCTTTACAATTCATAACCAGACATGAGAAATTGAACCAGAAACATGCGAAATGGGTTGAATTTATGCAGAACTTTACTTTTGTTATAAAGCACATTTCTGGAACTGCTAACAGGGTTGTTGGTGCATTGAGCAAGACATTTTTGATTCTACAGGAGTTTCGTGTGAAGACCTTAGGTTTTGATAACCTTAAGGATATGTACAGAGACAATTCAGATTTCAAGGATGCTTATGAAGCATGTGAGAATCTTGTTCTGAGAGACAAAATCCAATGGAATGAATACTTAATCCAGCATGAATTATTATTCAAAGGAAATCAGTTGTGTATCCCGAAGAGTTCTATGAGGGAKAATATTTTGAAGGAAAAACACAATCGAGGATTGGTTGGACATTTTGGCCATGACAAAACATTTGTGCAACTGAACAGTTTATATTGTTGGCYAGGGATGAGGATAGTTGTCAGGAAATTTGTCAACAACTGTAGAATTTTCCAGCACGCAAAGGGGAAGAGACAAAATACAAGCTTATATCAACCATTGCCGGTACCAAAGAGGCCGTGGGACGCGGTAAGCATGGATTTTGTGTTAGGACTACCGAGGACGTAGAGATGTTGTGATTCCATATTCATGGTAGTCGACAGATTTTTGAAAATGGCACATTTCATTCCATGTCAGAAAAACAATGATGCAACACACATTGCAAACCAGTTTTTCAGAGAAGTTGTTCGACTTCATGGCTTACCCAAGAGTATTGTTTTAGACAGGGATCCCAAATTTGTTGGTCATTTCTGGAGGACACTGTGGAAGAAGCTGGGGACTAATTTATCTTTTAGCTCATCATATCACCCTCAGACGGACGGACAAACTGGGGTAGTAAATAGAAGTTTAGGGTATTTGTTGAGGAGTTTAGTAGCTGAACATCACAGTCAGTGGGATCAGATTGTGCAACAAGCATAATTTTCATATAACGATTCACCGAATAAGAGCACAAGACAGAACCCATTCCAGATAATGTACAAAATGAATCCAAGGGGAGTGTCTGAGTTGAGAGACTTAGAGAAAAGCGAGTTCAGAAGTGCTAGAGCGAAATACTTTGCAACAAAGATGCAAGAGCTCCACAGTAATATCAAAGAGCGGTTGCAAAATTACAACCATGAATATAATCATAGAGCAGATCAACATAGAAGAGAACTTCAGTTCGAAGTAGGAGAGTTAGTCTTAGCGCACCTGAGAAAAGAAATGTTCCCAAGGGGAACGTATAATAAACTCAAGATGAACAAGATAGGGCCATGTAAAATCATAAGGAAATTCGAAGCAAATGCTTATGAGATAGAGTTTCTAGATGAAGTAGGCATATCACCCATATTCAATGCAGTAGATCTGTATCCTTATAGAACAGATGAAGCCAGAGGAGAAGAAGACCAGAAGGAAATTCAATGGGTTAAACAGATGCATGTAGCTGAAAAGCCGCAGATAGAAAAAGTCATTGATCAGAGAGTTAGCAAAAAGACCCGGAGAAAGACATATTTTGAGTATTTGGTCAAATGGAAGGGACACCCGATTGAGGATGACAATTGGGAAAGAGAAGCGAATATACAGAAACATGGACAGATGGTGCAGGAACTCATGAACATGATTTCATGAATTTTTCAGCCAAAGGAGTATGATACAGGAGCATCATAAACAAGCCAACAAAGAAAGCACAAAAGCGAAGGACAACTGGATATGCACCAACGCACATTTTGACAACATTTTGAATTTGAAAAGATGAAACATTAATGTAATAGCTGGAGGGACGTAATTTTCCTTAAATGTTTTTGGGATTGTAACACAGATCTTGAGTGTAGCTCTCATCTGTTGGTTGGAGGCATTTATTGTATTAAATTTAAAGTGAATGTAGGCTTTTATTTTGATTAAATAGCTTAGAGTGTAGGAGGGAAAACTCTGGAAAGTTCCCTCGCATGTATTGTATTGTATTATTATTCTCATTTGTATGAATTAGAGAGTTGTAGAGAAAGAGAATAGAAGAACAGAGATTGCAGAAGAGTGTATAAGAAGATAGATGATGCTATAGAACCCATGTACATATGCACTTGGATTAATATAAGGAATCTTTTATCCAAATTTCATGGTGTTATGAATTCTATTTACATCTATTGAATGTTGTGTTACAGTTAATTCCAGTCTCTGTTATGCATTTGTTTCAATGTTGTGTGTATGTATATTTTCATGATTGAGTGTATGAAGTCTTTGAGAGGGAGAGAATGAGTTTCAATTGTTTCTCGTCCTGAGAATTCTAGCAAGGAGTGCAGTGAAAGTCCGCAAAGTGTGTGTTGACAGGTTTCGATTTTTACCTCAGACAAGATCAAGAGCGATATCGTTGTTCTCATACCAGCAGAAGTTCGAGTATAGTACAGAGTCATGCAAAGAGTGCGCAGGCAGGTCGAAGTCTTATACTTTTCCAACCCAAGTGAGGGGTTGAAGGATTTTTGTTGCAAGGAGTGCACATAAGAGAAATACGTCAGATAACTAGAGGTTATTGTAAGTGCCACAAGGAGAGCACGCAAAGAGCCCTTGAAATTATTGAGTTTGCAGTAGAAGCCAAGCTCAGAAGGGATAGAGACTTTGAGGGATTCAAAGAAAAGAAGAAGGTTGAAGTCACCTCGCAGAGGTTGACCCCAGAAGAATTGACACCAAGTTCTTTGGCTTGGAGCCATTGAAAATATGAATGGATGGTAAAATTTCTCGGAGGGAGGAATATCAAAATTTCATGAGCCGTTGGATCTAGTAGATCAATGGGAAGGATTAGGTTGATAATGTTTCAATGCTCACAAGCCCAGAAGGAATAGTATCCATTGGATCTGGATCAACGAGAGTCATTGATTTCTTGAGTTCAGATCTCGACATTTCATAAGTTGGGAGTTGGAGCATTGGGCTTGCGTTACACAAATAGTCCCGATATCGTAAAACGTGAAGTCACGACGCGATCATGACCGTCGATCGAGGAGAAGGCACATTACCGTCAGATCTAGTCCTGGGGAGAGGTCCCACATCGGGTTTCGGGGATGTGGAGTGTTGGGGTTGTATCACGCCAATACCCTCGAAATCGCGATTAGCAAAATACCTTTTTGGATAAAGGTTGTGGTCACATTAGTTGGTCATGTGGGTAAGATTTTGTGCCTAGTTCTTGTTTTCATAGATGTAATTCCTAATAAGGACTTGCGGTTACAAGTGTGAAGATTCCAGTAGGGAATCAAAGAGTCATTTCGTCTCAAGGGGAGATTAAGAATGATCCTTAGACCGGGAGGTCAAGCAGAACCTGTTGAGGTGGGGTTTATGTGTCACCTCCATAGAAATTTTCTCTTAGCAAGTTTCCCACCAATGTTTGACATGGGGGAGCCTTAAGGAGTGCAAAGGTGATATTTTATCTGTCGGAAAAATGGTGAACAAAGAAATAACCTTCTAGCAAATTTAACCATTTTTTCAAAGCATCCACATCGATCTGACCTTCAAATATAGGAATATAAAAATTAACTTGTACCTTGAATGGGGTAGTGTCTCCAAAGCGACTGCTTGACTAAGACACACCTATTATTTTCGACAATCATTGAAGGATTTGGGTGAAATTATCCAACATCTCCTTCCTCTGTTGCGTGAGCGATTCCACTAGAAAAAACTTGATGGGATCTTCTGCTCCCTCGTTCCTCTTCTCTTCCACCATGGGAGACCGCTTAGGTTGGAGAGAGCGGTTATTCTCAAGGGAAACTAGCTCAAGACCCAACTCTTTATATCCTGACCTCGCCGGGGACATGCACAAGAAATGAAAAGGACTAGCCTCCTCTGATACCACTAATCTAGATTATTTGAGAACGAAATGAAGGCAACGATATAGCAATGAAATATATAAAGATATTGTGAGATATTGTGAGATACACATAAATATATTGTGAGATACAGAGATATTATGAGATACACAAATATTTCAATAAACACAGAGATGCAATAATGCACAATTTTTATTAATGAGAGAATGTACATAAACTGTAAAATTACATAGTGAATGACTCGCTAGAATGGTGGCAACTTGTCTCTGAGAAGAGATGTGATGGCTACGCTCATTCACAAGAAGATGATTATGTTTGCAATGAGGCTCTAGAGGCCCTTTTAACATAAATGAAATACAAAACCCTAACCCTGGAAGATGAAACACCAAAAGGTTTGCGAACCCCAATGGGGGTAGTTGGTACACCAACTTCCCAAGAGCATAAATTTTGCATACGATCTTCGTTTGGGGTGCACAATAGCTCGTTTGAAAGATATATCCAATGAATACACAATTTTACATCACACTCTAGCTAAAACCTATAGTGTGACTGTGGCAGGCCCAAAACACAATGTTTAGGGCCTCAAAATGACCCCAAAAGTTTAGGACCCGAAAAGATGTAGGAAAACTATCAAAGTGGAAACCCATGTTTTGATCCAGTGGAATAGGTGGGTGGCCACCGATTTACACCTGGATCAATACCCCTCTTCACTTCATTAAGTGATTCATTTTGAAGCGCTACTTGGCCACTCAAAACCACTTTGCTCCAAATGAAGTTCTACGTTGCTCCATTGGCACTTGTACCCTTTTTTTGTTGTGCACTATGATAATATAGGCAACTTTCTTTCCTTGTATACTTTTAGACAAGAATTGTTAGATCAGATCTAACAATCCCTTCTTCTTTCATTCATATACTTGCACATAGGAGATGACTCATCCACTCCATGAGTCTCACCTCATCTCATGATATCATTTTTCCTTATCTTGCATCAAGCTTGTATCCTTTACTATATTTCAACCTTCAAGGCTATGGAGTCCTCCTTAACTCCCCATGCATGCAATAACACTCTTCACTTATTGGCCTCATGATTTAGAAAGGATAAAAGGAGGGGTAGAGCCTTACTTTGGCATTATGATTTGGATTAATCTCTTTGGAGTGCTCTTGGAGCCATTGTTTGATTAGGGTTTAGTAAAACCCTTCCACTATTGGTTTGGTTTTGGTGGTTCAATATCCACCCTAGCTAGACAAGAGAGGAATCCACCCAGGATTTTCATTGGAGCTTAGACAAGGAGGAGGATCCATACGGGGTCTTAATTGGAGCTTCATCTTGTGGTTTGTTTTCAGTTTTGGGTTGTAGTGATCTACTTGGAGAGGTTATGGCACTTGGAGGGTTTGTTCTCATCTATTGAGGAGGCCACACCATGATTCTAGGTTTTTGGCTTGTATTGTGTGTTTTCCATTGATGTATTGTAGCTGCCATAACAAACTTTGGATCATTGTATTTATATATTCATTCATAATAAAATACCACATATTGTCCCTTCTATTTCTGGTGTATTTGTATTACATGCAACATGTTTGACAAAATGTTTATTAGTAGAATACATGCAAACTGTTTGAGTTTGACAAAATGTTTATTAGTAGAATACATGCAAATTATTTGTGAAAATTTGTCAACCAAATTAGAGAATCAAGAACACTTATTGCATAGAAGGACATAATATACCAACCCATTCTATTGGAGATATCACAGAGCCTCACTAGCATCCCTCAATGTTTACAATAACCATATGGGTCTCCTGACAGGACTGGAAGCGGATACCTCCTCCTCCCCACCCGAAATCTAAAATGTTGACTACTAGTCATTCTTTGGAGCTTGCTTCTCCTTGTCCTCTATCATTGTTGATGACTCCTGAGTACTCCTAGATGCCAAGTTCTCCTAGAACTTAAAATCTCTTCTCACAATTGTCTTCCACTATGCTGAAATGAAGATCTTGTAATCCTTTGAGGCCTCATTGTACCCCAAAAATATACCCTTCTATCGTGATGGCTCCAGCTTCATCCTCTTCTCCACAAGAACATGGATGTAAAATGGACAACGAAAGATCCTCAAATGACCAATATTTGGCTTCATTCTTGAGAACGCCTCCTCCGAAGTCTTTCCCCCCAATATCTTGTGAGGAATCATGTTCTTCACATACACTTTCGTGTTACATACCTCTGCCCACATGAACATCGAAAACTTCTGGTCGTGTATCATCGCCCTAGTAGAACCGATGATGGATTGATTATTTCTCTCCACAACCCCATTTTATTGAGGGTTTTATGAGATTGCCAGTTCCCTCTTGATCCCTACCTCCTCGTAGAAATCCTTGAGGTCATTGGAGGTGTACTCTCCCCCATTATCCGACCTGAAGACAATGATATTATTACCTGTCTAGTTCTCTACCTGAGCCCTAAACTCTCTAAAACCATTGAAGACCTCATCCTTGGCTTTCCTAAAGAAGATCTAGGTTTTCCTATAAAAATCATCAATAAATGTCACATAATATGACAATCCCTATAAAGATGCTACTCACGTCGACCCACTCACTTATGAGTGAATAAGGTCCAAGATCCCCTATGGCTACAAGATGATCAATGCCATATTTACAAGCTCTGCATCCTCTTTTTTCTTTCCCATGGATACAAGATGATCACACACCTGTGTGATCCTCATGAGTTAGCTGGTAACATTATCAAATCTAGATATTTGCATCAATCTGAGTTTATTCCTTAAGACCACGTTCCTATTCATGTTCTTGCTCTGGAATAAACTTGCCAAGACATCAAACACATCTTTGGAAATATTCTTCTCAGTTAGGTGAGAGATTAGATGATCCTTCACGGAATCCAGGAGGACCCTACCTGCTTTGATCTCCTTCTTGTTGTGAGCATCCAAATTTGCCAGATCTATCGATGGAGTAACTGCCTTATTCACTAAGTCCCAAAGGTCATACTCCTTCAATGTCAAAGTTACTCTTGATTTCTAATATAGGAAGTTGGATGCTCCATCCAATCTATCTTCAACTCTCAACAATGTTGTTGCCATCCTTAAGACTTGATAAATTTCCCTGGAAATAACCTATTGTTAAAAACTGCCTCTGTATTGGCCACTACGAACTTGTACGCGACTGTCACCATTGCAACCCACGTATGTACGAGACTGTCACCACTACAACTCGTGTATGTACATGACTATTACTACTACAACCCACATATATGTGACTTATGTATGCAACTATGCTTTCTGTGACACACATACACCTTAGTAAACCTCAAGAAACTTAGTTTAATCATTTAATAAAATGATTAATCTAACGCAAATAAATTTACGAGAGCTCAAAAATATTCTCTCTGAAACATTTTTACAAACTTTACATTCTCAAAATGACTTACCATTACACAGACTTAAACCCAGTGCCATCGCTAAATCAAAGTTACCATTTATTTCCTATCCCCATTGGATCCATCCAATTTCTGTCACTTCCACCTATCAAATCCACCCTTGCCATTCTGAATTTGGAGAGAGGAAGGGAGAATGGTACTGGCACATGGAAGAGGAGACTGCATACGGGATGGACTGGTGAGAGGAAGGGATAATAGTGGTGGTGGAGGCTTTGGATAGAAGGGCAGGTGGGGAATGGTTCCCCTTTAAATTTCGTAAAGCACGCTTGTTTCGTGGCTCATTCCTCTTTGGAGCCATATGCATTGCTGCGTCTTCGAGCTTCTTGTGTCTGCGCCCTCCATGTGACTTCTTTACCAGCGCTCTGTAGACGAAGAAAAGCCAATGTACCTGAGCCAACCAAATTGGCTCAGGTACTTTGATCTGGTCATTTTCAGC
>SNQJ01S0056200.1:39716-55730 GCA_010110895.2 Picea sitchensis
ATAAGAGATCCTATATATAGATAAGAAGAGGTAGGCAAGAGAGTTTCAAGATAGTCTTAGAGTTATTTCCCAATGACAAGTTGATGGAGTTCATTAACCTTAGCTTAACCACACATACTTCATGTCAGCTTTGTCTGCAAGTAATGCTATACATCAGGACACGTTTAAATTTATTATTTATTTTTGTCAGATTATCATCCTCATGTTGAGCACTTAACACACCCTAAAAGGTCTGGGACCATTTCCTTTTGGGTACCACCCGTTAGCTTACATTTTGACTTTTTTCACTTCGGTATGAAACTGATACTTTCGATTATCTTATGTGTTTCATGTTTGAATTGATTAAAGTTCACTTGAACATACAACAAAGAATTATCTTAACTCTAAAAGATACTTAACAACTACTCAAGGAATCGACGACCTAGAATCCTCCTTGACTCGCTTCAGAAGTTCGGCATCGGTAAAAGTTAAAGTTGATGAAAATTGTTTGAGAAGTCAAAATAGCCGAGCGCCAACCTTCATCGGTGTCGGTTGATGAAAGTGTTTCTTTTCTATGAATAGGCCTCGGGAAGGATCTTGTCGAAGACCGATCCGTCGGTTTTGGCAGAAAGGTGTAACAGTAAGCGCCGTGCATAAAGAAGAGTGACATTGCCGACCGTCGAACCCCGAAACAAGTTCGACATTGGTGATTGCAAAGTGATTAATTTCTTGTTGTAACAATAACCCCAATATTGCTCGGTATCGATAGTCTTGTCGACTAATCTTTTCTTAACTCTTTTTGACGAGAACGAGATCCCGAATTTGACCCTTACCCACTAGCCGAATACCTTTTGTTTTTATGATTAAATTTTTCTAATGATCCAGGGTTGGTAACGCCACAGAAGCATCAAACGACATCTAAAATTTTACAAGGGAAAGTATTAACAAACTCACAATGTAAAAATGAAGATCACAATAATCCAATAATTTATGCAAAAAGAAAAAGCTCAGATAAGAGAACACGGTTAATTTTGTATTTAAAAGAAAGTGTGGTACATTCAAAATACTGTCGTTATTTAGCACTAAAGGTTCCCGCCGAGTTCAGATCACATACAATAAGACACGCCAATGCCGCAACCAATCGGCCTGGTGGTGGTGAGACCACAAAAAATCTTTACAACAAAAGAGAAAAAGAACAATTTATTAAGAGTCGCCTAGGAAAGTACAAGGCACAAAACTGCCCATTATGCATCCCCTTCACACGAACCTTTCCCCAGGTTACTACTCGTGCCTTGCACTTTGTTCTTTTCTCCCGCCATCTGCTGCGCCTCGCGCAACTGCACAATTGTATCTTGCGCTTCCCGAATCCGTCTCTGCAGCCAAACCATGCTTCCTACACGACCCTGCGACGATGGTGTCTCCTGGTCTTTTGCCGCCAACCGACGCCACAACTCTCTGTTCTCTTGGTAGAGTTCAGCTATTGCGAGTTGAGTTTGCTGTAACTGCCAAGCAATATTTTTGACAGAAGTAACCGACGCTTTCGCCCTTCCATTTCGTCTCTCGCCTCCTTTACCGGTAATCCCAACCGACTTCGACCAGTTGGTAAGCATCGTAGGCTCCTCGGGGGGTGGACGTGCACTCAGCCCGGCCGGGAGGCAGTCCTCCTCTCCTTTTTCCGTATCTTTCCTAGGACTTCCTCTTCTCCATGGTTTTATCTCCAAAGAAGGCACGATTACCAACATGGCTCTTTCAGATGCACCTTTTTCCACCCCAAGCTCCGCTGGAGACACTGATGCCATCTCCAAGCAAATACCTGTACCTCCTGTTGGAGCTTAAAGTACATAGGAAGCCAATAATAAAGAGTCCCAAGCACGCTAGGGCTCGGACTTGGCGCTCTGATTGCCTCTCAAACCCCGTCTCGTGTTTGAAGGTGACCCCATGACACAACAACGTAGGGAACCGGGCGTCTACACATGATAAAGACTATTACGTGGGACTTCGCCAAGATAAATTCGTCGAACCAGAATTCGAGAGGATTTAAGCTCGACGTATGCATTCCCCACAGATATCCTAGAATTTATAGAGAAACGAAGGAGAAAAACAAAGCATTCCAATAAAACACCCGCACCTCGCAACATGATGTTTTGGAAACTCAACACGCCACAACTGCTCGATGGATGCAATCCAGAACATGTAAACGTGATCGAATCAGAGTTGTAGGGAACGGGCGGTACGATCCTACCGATCTTTTTGAACTTTTGAACCTCCGTTATTGATGAATGATGTTTGACACGCTTGATGATACAGATTCTGGAGGCATTTAATGACTTCCCCTTTACAGTATCCGACCTTTTGGGAGCACACACGTGCACACCCTTCTCTGACGCCTCCTTTCAGACCCAAAGGTCAAGTGATTACTATGACAGTTTATACGCTCATGTCTGTTGTACTTGATTTGCCACCCTATGTCACGCTGACGTAATTCATTTAAACTAAAGAGAAGTGGTGGCTTCGGCTAGGTCATCACAGGTCATTCAAAGGAGCGTTTGGGATCACGTAAGTATTAAAATGACCGGGACTAGCGAGCTATGTAGGTACATGTTAATGTTTTCAATTTATTTATGTCTTATCATAGGTTGCCTAATCACTAAACTACCTCTACTTTGATTGCAGGAAAAATCCTCCCAACTACCGAACATAGCTCATCCTGTGACCTTGCCAAAGAACTAAAAGAAACACTGAAACTGAATTGCCAAAGCAATGAAGGATGTCGGGCTCCCCGAGTTTGGCACCCCCAATGAATTTATCAACCTGAGCGATGTGTTCCAGTTATACTCTGAATAGGACTCACTTTGGACCGAAGAATTTGCAAAGATAACCAGTGCAAGGCCAGGGCAAGTACAACAGTTCGCAAAACATCCAATTAGAGCCTGAATCATGCTTCAGCAATTGAACTTCAGTCTAACAAAGTATCGAGCGCATGCAACAGACATCAAGGGGATATACGCGACTCCAATGGAACAACACAGATTTCTGTGTGCCAACACTTGTGAAGAACTATTTATTAGCTGGACTGAATATGAAAAGAGTCACCCTTTTCAAGAAACATCTCGGGTTGAATGATGAAGAAACTATTAGATGATAACTCCACGTGGTGATTTTTGTTTGGTTCAAACTGTACTTAACCGTTAATTTCGGTTGAATTTTATATTATAAATAAGGACATCGACCAATTTGTCAAGGGTCGATGGTTGTTGTAAGAACTCTTTGTTTTTTGGTTGTTGATAACTATTTTGAGACTGCTATAAACTAAGAAGTCCTTATGGACCAAAGACAAGCTATTTTCTTCAGATGTATGTGATTGGAGTTGGAGAAGAACTACTTCCTATCCTGTTCCAAGAATGATGCAGTAAATGAGTAAGTGCAATTAATTATGTTGTCAAGTTATATGGTGCAATGTTTTGATGTTCTTTTCTTTAATGATGAAGATAAAATCATTGTGTTGTTATGTGATGAATGTTATGGTAGATGAATTATTTTTCTTACCGTGATCTTGATTACATATGTTTTTTTTATTTTTGTTAATTAGTTTTCTCATACAGTAATTGGGTGCTCATTTGGTTAATGTATTAGTACTAGGCCTTTTGGCATAGAATCTCTGTCTGCATGTTTGAGCAGCGGGTTATCCCAAGCTTGACCTCTTCCTAATAATTAAAAAAATTTCCTCTTATTTTTCAAGTTGGTTTATACTAGCTTGCATCTCTCATACCAGCCCCACCCAAGAGAAGTACAAAAAAATAACCGTCTTAACTGAAGGAAGAGCCTTCACAAGAAAACATAAAGCCCATTGATAAATCGACCAGATCGCAAGATTTGGAGAACCATTCCATCTTAAACACTATAGAGTCTAATTGGGCCTCAGTGGCGGGTTTGGTTCTTGTTGTTGAGTCAAGGGATTTAAGACCCATCAACACCTCGCTAGGTAGAATGCCCCGCTGCCAGCAAGCTTGTTCAGTACTTCGACGGGTTTACCTAGTCATACCACAGGCTGATACCCGCTGCCAACAAACATGTTCAGTATCCCGACGGGTTAGCCTCTTAAACCCTCAGAGACTGGCCCTCCATCTTTTAATATTTTAGTATAATATTGCTTATGCAAGAAGACGGGGGAACAACTCTGAAAACAACTTTTTATTTCTTTTTTTCAATTGGGATGGTATTTATGTTAGAGGATGACTTTCCGTTATATTTCTTAGTGATTGTCCCGATGTAAGGGATACTTAAGTGGACGTGGCCTATCTAAATATATGATATAATCAAGCTATTTAGTGTGTAGTGAATGGTACCATTGAGAAAGAACAAAAAGGTATCTCTAAGATCAACTTACTTTCTTCCGTTGTAGTTATTATGATGTTTGCATGACTAACTGCTAATTAGACCTCCTTGTTACTCTTTGATAAAGACACTTGACTCACTTACTCAGGTTTCTTGGAAAAACTGTATGAGAGACCTCTAGGCTTGATAGTTATGGTATCACTTCCTTATATAGTGGTGAAGAGTTTCAAGAGAAACTACTTTAGAATGCCTAAAAATGAGATTTTTTGCAAAAATATGGCTAATTACAGTAAGTCAATATTTATTTGATGCTTTAGTGGACACAAAATTCAAGTATAACAACGTTTTGAAGAAATATTCTTGAAATTGTGTACTCCTCGTGAAATAAATACTTACAGAAATATCTAGAATTTCCTTATTAACAAAATTCAAAAACTATTTACATATATACAGTAGGAAATTCAAAAAAAAAATCAAGAACAAGGGGGGACTTCCCCATCTACTAAGGCCAATTCCTTGTCGACTGACATGACCCGTAGAAAATCCTCTCTGGAAATGGGCTTATGATAAAATTTAAGTCGGTGTCCATTTACCACAAAGGAGACTTGTCCATTGTCAATTGTTTTAATTTTTACAACTCCATTATCATATACAATGTCTACCTCGTAAGGGCCCAACCAACAGGTGGTAAGTTTTCCTTTGAAGGTTTTGAATTGGGAATTAAACAATAGATCCCAATCACCAGGTTGGAAGTGTTCCTTCTTGATAAACTTGTCATGCCACTTGCTCCTCTGGTTTTGGACTAATATTGTCCGTTGGATGGCATCTTGCTTGATTTCATCCAACTCATTCAATTGTAGGGCTCGTTGCTTCTGAGCCTCATCTAGGTTTAATCCTAATTCTGCGGCAGTATGGAAGGTCCTTGTTTGGAATTCTATAGGTAAAAGTACTTGTTTTCCGTACACTAGCTCATAAGGAGTGTTCCTAGTGGTATTTCTCCACGTGGTCCGGTATGCCCACAAAGCCTTTGGGAGCCTATTAGCTCATTCTCGGTGATGTAACTAAACAATCTTGGTCAATATGGCTTCCAAAAATTTGTTTGTCGATTCTACCTGACCATTGTCTTGCAGGTGGTATGGAGAATATTTACGGTGTTTAATCCCATATTTCTCTGTCAGCTCTTTAATCAACTTGGAAGTGAATTGAGTTCCTTGGTCGGTAACAATTTCACGAGGGACACCGAAGTGGGTAAATATGTCTTCATATATAAATTTGACAATAGACTTCTCTGTAGCCCTGAATAGGACTTTTTCCTCTACCCATTTGGTGACATAGTCCATACAAACCACAATATAGTTCTTCCTACGGGACATGGGTGAAATTGGTCCTACAAAGTCGAGGGCCCATTTTTTGAAGGGTTCTATCATAACTTGGGCATGCAAAGGCATTTCGTCAGCTGACGTAGGTCTTCCTATCCTTTGGAAACAATCACAAATTCTCACATATTTGGCAACATCTTTGAAAATTCTAGGCCAATAGTAACCCGAATGTAGCACCTTATATGTTGTACGTTTGTTAGAAAAATGGCCACCACATGGTCCATCATGACAACTTCGTAGTATTTCAGGTACCTCATCTTCTCGGACACATCTACGAATAATCAAATCAGGACCTATGCGAAAAAGATCATGACCAACCCAAGAGTAATTAGCACTCGGTGTAATAATTTTTCGCTTTTCATGAGGTGACAAATGAGATGGTAATTTCCTAGTGGCCAGATAGTTTGCCATATCCAAAAACCATGGGGTATTGATAGAAAGGGAAAAGATGTTCTCATCTGGGAAACTATGATCTATCAGGATATCATCATCCTCATTTTTTATTCGAGAAAGAAAGTTAGCTACTACATTATCCTTTCCAAGTCGGTCAAGCACAATGATGTTAAATTCTTGCAATAACAAAAGCCACCTAGTCACCCGACCATTAGTTATAGGTTTATTCATGAGGAACCTAATGGCAGAATGATTGATATGTACAAATACTTCATAACCTATAATGTAATGATGAAACTTGTTAATAGAATGAACAACTACCAAGAATTCTTTCTCAGTAACCGTATAGTTTAACTCGGCAGGGGACAAGTTCTTTCTCACAAAATAAATGGCATAGGACTGTTGGTCCTCTTTCTGGCTTAATACCCCTCCTATTGCGGTGTCAAAGGCATCAGTGGATATATGAAATGGGAGAGTCCAATTGGGCCCTCTATGAACTAGTGCCATAGACAACTTAGCTTTCATGGTTTCAAAGGCAGCTTGACACTGCTCAGTCCAAACAAAATCAACATCTTTTATCAATAATCCAAACATAGGTGCAACAATCTTTGTAAAATTTTCAGTAAACCGTCGGTAATATCCATCATGTCCAAGAAATATTCTCGCCTCTTTTTGAGTCTTGGGGGGTGGAATTCTGACGATGACCTCAATCTTTGCAGGATCAACTTTTATCCCTTTAGATGAAACATGATGTCCTAGAGCCACTCCTTTAGTTAACAACATTTTTCATTTTTCATGACTTAGAGATAGGTTCATTTATTGGCATCTAATGAGGACTTTTTCTAAGTTGTCTAAGGCTTCCTGGTAAGTGTTGCCATAGACTGTGAAGTCATCCATGTAGAACTCCACAAAATCATGAATAAGATCGACAAATATCCCTAATACTACTCATTGAAAAGTGGCAGGAGCATTACACAATCTGAATGGTAAGACCCTATAGGCATAGGTGCCCCAAGGAAAAGTAAAGGTAGTCTTGTCCTGGTCCTCAGGTGCTATAAGAATCCGATTGTACCTGTTGTACCCATCTAGAAAGGAGAAATACTTCTTTCCAGACAAGGTATCTAGAACTTGGTCAATGAAAGGAAGAGGAAAGTAGTCTTTCAGAGTGGCCTTGTTGAGTTCCTGGAAGTCAACACAAATTATCCATTTCCCAGTCACTTTATTTGGAACCACTACAAGCGGGGATACCCACTTACTGTCGGAGATGAGATAGATAAATCTAACATTTAACAACTTTTGGATCTCCTCCTTGACTATATCTTTAAGTGTTGGGTTCATCCTTCTCTGGGGTTGACTAACAAGTGTTACTTCCCCCTGGGTATATATGTGATGGATGCATGTGTCAGGGTGTATACTCTTCATGTCAGTGTATTCCTAGGAAAATGCTCCTGGTTGTTCTTTAAGGATATCTACTAATTGTTTCTGTTGGTCTACATCTAGCCCAGAATTTATATGTAAAAATTTTCCTAGAGTAATCTCGTAGGTCATAGTGTAAGACATGGCAGAATCATCTATATCATAAATAAAAGATGTCGAAGACAAAATGGATGGGTCTAATTGTTCTTGAAATTCTTCCCCAAACATGTACTCAAATTGGGGAAAAAACTGTGGAAAATTCACACATGTGATAGCAGAAATAAAATTGTTTAGCACATTTTCTGTTGTGTGCTCTTGAAGTGCCCATGCATGGTCACTCAGAAATACAGGTTCTTCCCAGTCCTCATTCTCATATGGACATTCAAGTCACCATAGATTCTCCATAATAGGTTGACCTGGAGGGTAAATGGTGATCTTTTGGATAGAGAGACCATTCAAGATGGTCATTTCTCCTTCTCTACAACCAATAAATGCATTGGCTGCGGCTAGCCAAGGTCTTCCCAAAATGACAGGATGGCCTTTCGTAGGATCCTTTGAATGAATGACAAGAAAATCTACGGGTTACTCCCATGAAGCTAAAGTAGCCATGACATCATCTCAAATTCCTTCAGGTATAACCCTAATCTTATCTACTAATTCCAAAATGGTTGGGGTAGGTCGAAGAAGAGGTTGTAACTGTAATTGTTACAAGGTAGTAGCAGTCATAACATTGATGGATACCCCTAGGTCTATGAGAGTGTTTTCAATGGAGACCTCATTAATGGTTATGGTCACTATGGGGTTTCCTGAATTCCCATATTTTGCTAGTTTTGGATGCTCTGATATGTATTCGGAAAGTCCTCCTATCAAGTGTACTGTAGACTGGTCCTTTTGCTTTCTACCTGGCTTCTTGATACACAATTATTTGAATACCTTACTGTAGATTGGAATGTATTTAACGGCTTGAAGTAGAGGAATATTGACACAAAATATTTTTCAATTCATTCAAAATGTAAAATTCCGGTCGGTTGGTAGGTTTCTTGATTACCAATCGGTCTGGATAAGGATGAGCCTTCATAATTTGTGAAGGTTGATTTTGGGGAAGCTTGGGTTCTTGATTCTTCGGGATAATAACATCTTCCCACCTAGTGTCATCCATGGGTTGTTTGGCGGTTTCTTCTTCTTCTTCTTCTTCTTCCTGGATGACCACTGAAGGTCTCTGCCTATCTAGAACTTTACCCAATCTTAGTTTAATTTCCTGTAATGGAACAAGAGTAATAACATACATCGGGAAGGCATGCATCTCAACATTGTGAAGAGTTTGAGGGGGATTATTATTGGGATTTGGCACTGGCTGTGCCAATAATAGTGTCGGTCTTGGGGAGCTTACATTTTGATATTGTAGCAGTTGTTGTTGTGGAATAGGAGGTAAAGGTGGTGGAACAAAACCTGATAGACGTTGTGGAGTGTTTGGTGGAAACTGAGGATAATGATGGTTGGACATAGGGATAGGTGGAGCTTGAGGGTTTCCTTAGTTATGTCCTCCTCTCCATCCTTGAAAGAAAGGATGTTGGTACTGAGTAGACCAGTTTTTCCAACTTGGTGAGTTCCACTATTGTTGTTGTTGATAATAGGGTGAAACCTAAGACTGTAGATCCGGGTATGTGGGTTGATTCCTAGGATGCCATGGCCTTCTAGGTGCATAAGAAGACTCCCCATGATCTCCACTCATATAGATGGCTAATAAATCGAGCAATGATGGACATTTTTCAGTCACATGGTCTTATGTACAGAAGCCACAAACTAAAATGTTATCTAATGGGCATTCCCTTGATGAATGCTTCCTTCTGCATCTTGGGCAATATATGCTCATTGCTGCATTTTCCTCCTCCTGATTCTTTTTTATTTTTAGGGTGTTCAAATGGGAACCTATTGTGCTTAATATATCTTTCTTGAATTTCTCTAAAAGGTTTCCTATCTCTACTCTTGTGATACTACTTGAACTAACCGGTTTTAAGTTTCTATTGTAAGGGTCCCGAACATTCTTTCCTGTTTTGGTTCTACTCCTTGAGTATTTTTTACACATTTCACGTATTTCAGCAAACGGTTTATGAGAGATGTCACGTAATGCCATCAGGTTAAGCATCTCTAGATATTCTTATGAAATTCCCTTAAGGAAAAGATCCCTAATTGCATCCTTTGGGAGGTCATGGTATTTTGACTTCTGGGAGATGTAACTAAATCTTTCCATATAATCTTCGAGGG
This sequence comes from Picea sitchensis, assembly GCA_010110895.2. Taxonomy (NCBI): domain Eukaryota; kingdom Viridiplantae; phylum Streptophyta; class Pinopsida; order Pinales; family Pinaceae; genus Picea; species Picea sitchensis. The sequence continues at coordinate 49,484 of SNQJ01S0056200.1, forward strand.
TCTCGTCTTCTAATTGTTGGATTTTAAATATGTCATTACAAGACTCTTTGGTCTTGCAATAGTCTTGGTACTTCTTAAAAAGGATGTCTTTCATGGCTTCCCAAGACCTAATACTAGATTCTCCCAACCCCAGGAACCATCTTAGTGCAGAGTCTTTGAGGGTGGTAGGAAAGAGTTTTAATTTCTGGGCATCTTGTATGTAGTTGTAGATCCTACACAAGATGTCAAATTCAAATAGGAAGGTGTCTGGATATTCATTGTTTTTACCGTAAAAGGTAGGCGGTGTTGAGAGAGGAATATTCTTCATGTTAAACATTTGGAGTGGTGTCCAAATCGGAAACCCGAAGGTAGTTTCGGTTTGGTTTCCAGTTTCTTCTTCCTCCTCATGTCTTACATTGTTATGGTCCTCCCAATCATCCATATTGGCTTGGTTTCCAAAAAGAGAGTACCTAGGTGGTTTTATCTTTGAAGAAAACAAGGTTTCCCTTTGATGGAAAGGTCTTCCTATGGATTGGATGTCTAGGACTCTACTTGAGCCAGTTGAGACTATTGGTGCCAAAGTTTCTATGTCAATTTGAGAGATGATTACATTGGCTAAACTACCAAACAAAAGATTCACCTGTTCAGGGTCTATGATGTCCTTAAAATTAGGGTCCCTTGGTGGTGGTGTAAAAGAAAAGGTTGTATTGTTTGGTTCTACGGAAGGCTCAAGTGGTCTTTCCTCTTGTCCTAATATGATTGATGCTTCAATTTCTTGTTCTATAGTGCTCCCTGTGTTAGTCTCTTCAGAGACTATTTTAGCTCTTTGAATTGAGCCAGCTCCTGTTTTTCGGTATTGGTCTATGGATTTTATAAGCGGAACGTTCCTTCCCCCAAAGAGATTGGAAGGAAACTTGGTTGAAAGGTATGATTTTGATTTAATGTATCTACCTTGTGGTTCTCTAGGCCTATTCATGAAAGAAAGCAAAAACAAAAGAAAAAGCTACCATTTGGTTTCTAGGTCTATTCACGAAAGAAAACAAAAACAAAAAGGAAAAACTACCATTGGGTTTGGGGGAAATTGCTATAGCAGATGTGCAGGTTCTTACCTCGTCTTAAAGATCCCATGCCACCAAGCTAATGCTAAGGTATAAGGATGATCTATTTCCTAACTACTTCTTACCTTGAGACAACTCCCCGAAAACAACGCCAAAAATGATGGGTGTTGTATATGCACTAAAAACACAGAAAAAACCCTCAATTGAATTGTCAACCCTGGGTAAGTAAAATTAGAGTTGTATCAAAATATATGCCAAAGGTAGAAGGGCTGGTAGGAATATAGTCTAACTAATGAAGGTAGCTATCTAAGGCTAATCTACTCGAGCAAAACTATCTAATGAACAAATCCTACTAAGAAACTTGAAACTAGGTAACCTAAGTACTTTTGGGCCAATGATCGATGGATATCTCTTTAAGAAAGCAAGTAAAAACCCTACTTGAAGCAAACTAGTTCATAACAATAAGAAAAAACAACTATTTAAGCATAATAAACAAATGACAAAAGCAAACTATTTTAACTTGCCAACCTATATTCAATGAGTAACTACCCTATGAAAGCAAGTAAATAAACAAGTAAGCAAAGACACCTAACTAACCTACTAAAGCAAGTAAACAAGTAAGCAAAGACAACTATCTAACCTACTAAAGCAATAGACAAATAAGCAAAGACAACTAACTAACCTACTAAAGAAAATATACAAGTAAGCAAAAACAACTAACTACTGCAAGCAATCAAATTAAAACTTCTCATTGAGCAACTATCTAGCCTAAGAGGCAAGTGGACTAAATTCTCAATTCAAAACTATTTCTAATTCATGAAAGGAAAACTATTTAATTGAAAGCAAGAAAGACTAGCAACTAACCTTTAATCTATAATAAGCAAACTACTATCTAATCTATCAAAGAAAAGTCTATCTATCCTACAACAACAATAAAACTATTTTCTAAGCTATGAAAGCAAGAAAGCTATCTCTTATGATCTATGAAAGCAAGAAAACTATCCTTTTAACCTATGAAAGAAAGAAAACTATCTTTAACCTATGAAAAAATCAAATATAATGCTGGTGGTTGTGTGAATGTCTTCGATGTTGGATGATATCTCGATGGCACTTGACATCAAAGGACAATTCAAGTGGTATAAGCTCAATACTAATCTCAATGGCAAAGTGAAAGGTATGGATTAAACAATCCAATGAGAATTCAACCATGACAAAACAATGTTAGATACCCTGCATATTTGTATATTAACCATCAACAACATAACGAGATCATCATTGTACTTCTATACTATGTAAGCAAACTTTATAATTAAATTCAACCATTAACTAAGAATTATAATTGCAATTTAACTCTAGAAAAGAAATTACATAAATAAAACTATGTTATATCTATTCTAACAATTCAAATTGCAATAAGAAAATGCTTAAGAACATAAATTAAACTATGATATTGAAAAGTAAACTAACAACTACATTAACCAACAACTAATTAAACAAGATCTATATAAAAAAATGAGATAAGCAAGCTATAATTAAAAACTGGAATTAATTCTATCCATCCATCAAATCCTTGTCGAAGAGGACCCAAATAAAAACTCTGTTCTATTCTAATTAAAACTTTGTTTTAAACTTGACTATAAAATCATAAATCAAAGCATAATCTAACATCTAATTGCACATGGGGTTAGTCTAGGGACTTGCAAGTCCGTTCCTAATCTACAAGATCAATGCATGCTAACAGAATCCTTCATTCTATCCTACAAAAGAGAAAAAAAAAACAATTAAATTATAACAACAAACTAATTAACACAATAAAAATGCATGTACAGAAAATAAAGAGAACAATTAAATTATGAAATGCATAAACAAACACGAATACAGTTACCAGACTACTGGTGGCCGCCCCAGCAAGTCGTGGTCACTTCCTAAAAGCACACCACGAGCTCAACAAGCTAAATTCACCATGAAAACTCAAAAATGCATTTCTTATGTAATCTGGCAATGTAAAATAGCAAAATAGAGTAAAAACGAGTTTGTCTACAATACATTGGTTCCTCTACATGGTAAACAATCATCTGACCATCCTAGTGGTATTTATAATCTTACAGACCAAGTGGTCGACCACATGAGGGTCGAACCACTTCTAAATTCGGCAAATTATAATAAATGATGCCCTAACTGATAAAACAAAGTGAGCCAATAATCACCCTCTTGAACAACTAAAACTGAGTTGTCGGAAGCTTAGTAGCTAGAGGGGGAAAGCATGAACAAAACCCACGTTCCCAATTCGCCCATCACTGACCACCAATACCATAACCACCAAGTTGCCCTCCATTTTTGTGCAATACGCAGTGCTGGACAGAGTGTCAAATCAAGTGCCGGAATGAGTACTGTAAGGAGTGCTAGATCAAGTGTCGGAACGAGTACTAGAATGAGTGTCGGATCAAGTACCGAAAGTAAAAACGTGATGTGTTTTTTCCCTGTAACACCAGAAAAACGTGAATTAGATCTTGATAATCATAAAACATGATGAATTATACTCAATATAATCATTAAACATGAATTACATGTACCTAGTGTCGATCATACCATTTTATCATGAAATTCTTCAAAAATCTCTTTAAAATATGAAAAACACATATGTACATGCGACAAAAGTGTATAATAACCGTCATAAAAGTGATCATATCTCGGGCCCAACAATCACGCTCACACTTCTCTCATTAGGAAAACATAGTGGAGCTAGAGAAGAGGAAGAAATGGAGGATGGAACCACCGTGTCTAGGTATGTTACATTTTTTTTAAATTTTAATCCAATTTGGTCATTCCAATTTAGTATTTTTCTTCCAATAATCTAAATTTAAAAAAAAATTGTAATTTTGTATTTTAAATAAAAAATGAACCTAATTTACATGCCACGGCTTTTAAATTGCAGCATATATAATATAGTGGAACCCCAAGACAATTTAAACCACTCACAAGAAAACCAAGAAGATCAAAACCCCAACCCACCACCACCACCACACAATGTAAACACTGAAATTGATGAGTGTTTGGTTATATTATGAACCCTTGAGGAACGATTAAGGGAGACTAGAGAGCCTAGCAGTTTCCTTGGCCACTTTGAACATCATCATGCAGTCCATTGCAAGTGTCCAAGGGAAATTGACCTTTTTTTTCTGATTATAGGGCACGAATGTATGCATACTATACCATTGGTTTGGACATAAACCAAGTCAAAGAACTAGGCATTTCAAAACAAAAAAAATTGTCTATTTTTAGGGATCCTAGAAATGGACAAGAACTACCATTGACTAGGAAACACATCTCCATTGAATGGTGCATCCATCCCCATATTAGTCAAAACTGGATGGATAGGTGGTACAAGGTTTTTGATAAACCTCCTTGCAATAACAGGGAGATGCCCTTATATTTTCTAAGAAAATTATATGTTGAGTTTATTATGGGTAAGCATGTAAACTACTTTGACATTGGTGACTTCCATGGGGTGGTTCGAGGTTCTACACAAGACTGAGAGTATGCCAGGCACGACCCTGAGTTAGGTCCCCATCTCGCCAGGCGAAGGTCCGACCCCCCTACCCAACATCCTCCTATTGTAGAGAAATTGAAACAAGTACAACTAGCCATCTCCTCATTGACTTGTAGCCTAGTGAAACATAATAGCTTTGTTGCACTATCTCGGCAAGAGGTGCCTTCCAATGACATTGATAGAGGAGTTGGAGCATCAACATGCATATGAGAGTACAGTGAGGAGGGGGCACATGGACATAGCAATCGTCCATGTGAAACTCACAGATGCTCGAGCTATAGGAAGACATGCTATGGGCCTATAGAGCCCAGTGGACAACATAGCTTCATGGAGGAGGTTAGTATCTTAACCCTCTCTATGTTCTTCATTGTTATATATTTATTTTGTACTTTGTGTATTTATATAGATATTTGATTGTCTGTTGTTTTGTAGTTGTTGTGTCCCATGAACAAACCCTCTACGCCTATGGATGTATCAATGCCTAGCCCCACCACTGATGCAATAGTAGAGGAAGCATGTTCATTGGGTGCACCGTACACACATGTATGTATCACATTTGATATATTCAACATAGTCATTTATTTATTTTATGACATCCTCAATTTTTTTATATGTTCTCTTGTTTCTATAGGATTTGGCATCAAACGATGCCAAAGATTTTTCATCTTGGATGGACAAGTCACCAGCGTCACATGTATCACGTGTAAAGTTAAATATCGTATAATTCTCAAATTGTTTGTGTTTATGTTTTTGAATTTTACTATTTGGTACTAATAGTTCAATTTTATTGATATGTATGCAGACCATTGATACATTTGTTAGGTATAATAGTATTGCACCCCTTGGGAACCTGGGTGTTGCTTTTGGGTTGCCTTTCTCTAGGCCTAGTGTGTTGGAATCACTTGTACAACCTATGAGGGTCCATCACAACCCACCTATCTACCATCCACCCCCACCACCACTTTCGACCCTCGTCAACAGAGACTGCCACAATATAGGTTGTCTCAGAGTAGGTTGTACAACCTAGTGCTTCATCTGCTAGTGAATCTCCATCGATGTCTGAGATATTCACTGTGAGATAATGTATTGATGATAATTTTTTTATGTTTCATGAATTGGTTTTTACACATATTTGTTTAATTTTCTTGACTTGATCCTTATAACTGATGCAGGGTGGAATTGTAGAGAGATTGGGGTCGTGAAGGAGGGAAACACACTCACGATTGATAGTTTCATATGTGGTGAGTTGTCTTAGGTTAAATTACAAAGTATCAATTTGTATGTCTATTAATTCATTGATGAAAAAAATTATAACATTTTTTATTCTTTGTGCAGTCTCTAGAGCGTCGAAGCATTCCCAGGCCTAGAACCTCTCGAGGTGCATCCTTGAGCAAGAGAATAAATATATATTTCCAAGATGCTCCTAAGGGTGGCGAGGGTGGCAGTGGTCAATGATTGACCAACTATTTCCATTTTGTAGATAGGCCATGATATAGATGTTTTTTAATGTTAGGGCACTTGTTGTGGCTTTGTATACTGGGCATGAGTTGCCATTTTGTAAAAAATGTACAATTTAGATTATGTTGAGCATATATATATATATATATATATATATATATATATATATACATACATTTCATGGCATGTTTTTTATGATTCT
>SNQJ01S0056200.1:67221-82268 GCA_010110895.2 Picea sitchensis
TTTCATTCAATGAGGCCACTTTCAAAAAATGGTATGACTAGATGATTGGAGTTACTAAACCCATTTTGTGAATCCCATAGGTGCTACAAGTGAATAAATTTTGGTTTGGTATGAACATGGACAATACATTTATGTGGCCATGAGGGACTAATGTTGATAAATTCCATGCCATTTCTTTTCCCTATTACTTGATAGAATCATCTTTTGATAAATTCCATACCATTTCTTTGCCCCATTTCCAATTGCAACAACCAAGCCATCTCTGCCTTTGTTGAAGCTTGAGCCAACCGATGATTTTTTCTGGGATATTGTAGAATTTGTCAACCAGAATGGGCTAGTCAGTGTTAAAGAAACCTTCTGTGCCTTTTATGAACTTGAGAAAAATAATGCCTCGCCTCTTTTCGACATTTTTTTTTATAAATATTCAGGTCCGTAGGTCTTCCGACTACTATAGGTTGGAATTCCAATGGGAAATGCTCCCAACAAAGTGTCGGAACTACAACACGCTCTTCGGTCGCGTCGGCGGGATAGCGTTGGAATATTCATCGGTAGACTGACGAACGTCGTCGGTAGTTTTCTAGTTGTCCTTTGAAATTAAATTTTTAAAGGTCGTCAGTCGTCGGTCGTCAGACATTAGGAGAGTCGGAATACCGACGATAGTCCAACATCAAAAAAACCACGGGAGATTTTTCGATGCCTGTTGATCCCTCATAAGCGGTGGTTGAGTGATGTCAAACATCGGGGGTATGAATATAGGGCGCTGAAAATTTTGTCCATTTATAGTAGTGTTGGCATAACAAGGAGTACTTTGAAGCATTGCTTGAGGAGCCCCATTTCTTCAATAGTTTACAGACCAAACAATGTTTCCTTTACTAACATGTAAAGAAGCAACAACAAATAATAATTTCTAAGAGATTGAGGATGCACTTGCACTTTCACTAACCGTTGTAGGGTTTCCTTGTCTTGGATGCGGTTGGTTCTGCACTAACCTTTGCAATGATTCCTTGACTTGCCTATGCACAGGCCTTCGCTGAGCTGCATGGGAATATACTTGGATCAATGCTAATTCCACTTCTTTTCTTGCGTATGCACCTACTATCTATTGGGAAGAATGGGCTAAATCCCTGGGGGAAACTGGGAGAGGGGAATCTGAGCACCATATTTATGGAATGCTTCCAATATTTTATGAACAAAAATTCTATGAGAAACCCATTTCCATTCTCTGCCTTTTCTTTAAAATCATTGTACCATTCTGACAGAGTCTCACAGTTTTATTAATGAAATAACCAGGTGTCTGTCTGAGGTATTGCAGATACATGGAGACATTTCGATTTCAATTGTATTCTCCACTGTGATGTTAATAAGATTAACATCATCAGAGTCTTGCAGGAATATTCCACCTAATTGTGAGTACTCATTGTGGGATATAACCAATCACTTGACCCAGATGTATTTATGACAACTTCAATCATTCACACTTATAACCAGTCACTTGGCATAGACGTACATTCCCGTGTAGAGCATGGACGCTAATCCCCATGTTTTTTCTGCATCTCGTTCTCTCAAAGTGTTTGTCCAGGTGGAGCATTCTAAAGATCTCAGACTTGCATGAAGATTTAATGTTGTTTCATGTGTGCTTCGCAAGGTTGTCTTTGCTTTCTTGAATATTTTTCCTCATCCAACTGAGCTCTTGCTCTAGATTCTTCAATCTGAAGCTCGTGGCTTCAAACTCTATTTTAGTGGTTGTTTCTTGACAAAATGTTGTGTCTCTCTTTAGGAGAAGTCCCAGAGGTAACCTGTCTTCATAATATTCTTCTCTCGACTTCATCTCCTTAGAGAGAAAATCATGGCAACTTGAAGGGTTGTTGAATATGCAATCAAATCTGGTAATAGTGCTATTGTTGGATCGAAGGAATTGACGTGTATGCAGCCGTTGGACGAACATGGCTTGGACTATCAATTGTAATGACATTAATTCATTCTTAACAACATGAATGCAAAAAACATTTCCACATGATCGAGTGCATAAACACCTGGTATCGACTCTTGTATCAGATCTTCTCTGGGATCGAGTGCATGAACTGAAACCTGGCACTGAACCTTATCATGGAGTATTGGCATATCAAGAGTGTATCGCCACCTGGATGACATTTAAAAGACACTTAACAGGGAGGTGATGGTATTATCATTAAAAGGCACTTAACATGGATTCAAACTCTATTTTCATGGCTATTGATTGACATAATGTTGAGTCTCTCTTTAGGAGAAGTCCCAGAGGTAACCCATATTCGTAATATCCTACTCTAGGCTTCATCTCCTCAGACGACTTGAAGGGTTGTTGAATTTGCAATCAAATCTGGTACTAGTGTTGTTACTGGATCGAAGGACTTGACATGTATGCGGTTGTTGGATGAACATGTCTTGGACTATAAATCGTAATGGCATTAATTCATTCTGAACAACATGAATGCAAAAATCATTTCCACCTGATCAAGTGCATAAACATCTGGTATCGACTCTTCTTTGGGATCGAGTGCATGAACTGAAACCTGTCATTGAACCTTAGCATGGAGTACTAGCATATCAAGAGTGTATCGCTACCTAGATGGCATTCAAAAGGCACTTAACATGGCGATGATGGGATTATAATTGAAATTATAGTGTGTCTTCTTCAAAGTTCTTTGTCTGTGCACTTGATAGCCTCGATATCGTCATATCATTAAAAGGCACTTAACAGGGCGGTGATGGGAATATAATTAAAATTATAGTGTGTCTTATTCAAAATTCTTTGTCCCTGCACGTCTATTTATGCCTATTTATATTTACATGTTTATTTATTAAAAAAATCATTAAAATTATAGTATGTCTTCGAAGTTCACACAAACTTACTACAACACTATAGCAATGGACTAATTCACTGAACAATGACAACAACAACTATGGATTATCAACATTAGAAGTTACAGACAATGGAAACAACAACTATGGATTATCAACCTTTTGGGCAGGGACTTGTTGCTCAACAACCCCTCTTCTTAAATCTAGACTTATTCTAGTTAATGGTCAAATTTTATGAACTTGGTATATTTAATAGACCTCCAAAACTGCAATTTTTCATGAAATTGCTTTTTTTAAATGTACTTTAAATCAATCTTAAAATATTAACTAACATAAAAATTTTACTATTGATTTTACTTTGTATACCCTATAAACAACCACATATTTTCTAGCAGTGCCTTCCACTAAATTTGGTCCATTTTTAACCATCTTATTTGCATCTTTGTTGAATTTCCTTTTTACATTCCATATTTAGGAGCATGAAAATTTGAATGATGTTAATATACTTTGTATCCCAAGCATGTATCTTGAAGTTATAATATGGTTTATATTGTCTCTCTACCACCATCTATGGTGGTGTTCCATGAAGGTTTTTTCTTTTACAACCTTTATTATTTACATTGAATCTTTTACCTTTTGAAAGTGATTTTTCATTTATTTATATATGTCTTTCAATGTCATGATTATTTGTTCTCATTCACCTTACTAATTTTAATAATGAAATTATAAAAGAAAATAACTAAGAAAAAAAGTACATTGAAAATTATAATAAGGTTATTGGGTATTTCATTGTGATTTTTGTAATAATTGAATTCAAGAATAAATAACTCTAAAATTTCCAAGATTTTGATATTAGCTCATATAACTTCATGGTCAAGAAAATGTTAAATTACTGTTATAAAAAAATTCCTTTTCAAATGTTTCCATGTTAATTGTGTTTTAGTATCAATATGAGTGAAAAAATTAGAGATTATCCATTTTGACATTCATTTTTTCTAACATGCATAAAATGAGAGAAGATTGCTTAATTTAAAGATTATTTTTTTTATGATTAATATAAAAGTTTGAGTGTATTATTTAAAAAAGCATCATGCCTATGCTTGTAGAATAAGAGAAAGTTAAACTTTGAAAACGATACTTCTATTTTAATTATTAATTAATTTTTTCTATAATATTTTTTTTCAAAATATTTACAAAATCCAAACTATAAATTTGTCAAAAAAATGCAAATGACAATATTGTCAATTCAAAATATATTATATAATATGATTTCCTCCGAAGTCTTTCTCCCCAATATCCTGTGAGTAATCATGTTCTTCACATACATTTTCGTGTTACATACCTATGCCCACATGAACATAGGCAAATTTTGGTCGTGTATCATAGCCTCGGTAGAACCGATGATGGATTGATTATTTCTCTCCGCAACCCCATTCTATTGAGGGTTGTATGAGATTTTTAGTTCCCTCTTGATCCCTACCTCCTTGTAGAAATCCTTGAAGTCATTGGAAGTGTACTCTCCCCCATTATATGACCTCAAGACCTTGATATTATTACTTGTCTAGTTCTCTACATGAGCCCTGAACTCTCTAAACCCATTGAAGACCTCATCCTTGGCCTTCCTAAAGAAGATCTAGGTTTTCCTAGAAAAATCATCAATAAATGTCACATAATATGACAATCCCTATAAATATGCTACTGACATCGACCCACTCACTTCTGAGTGAATAAGGTCAAAGATCCCCTTGGACCTACTCTTGCTGCTAGAAAAAGAAGCCTTGGAATTATTTCTAAGTGCACACCCTCTACACACTCCCTACTGCTCAATCCTGAACTTTGGAAGGCCTATAAAAATCCCCCTCAAAATTAGTGAAGGTTTCCCAACCTCCTATGCCACAAATCACATAATATGTCAATGTTGTGTACCAAATCCTGAACAGGCTTGCCCTACAACTTGTATAAAGTGTCTTCTCTAACCCCAACAACTACTGCTTTGTATGGGATACATTTCTATGTATGTATGAGTACCTACCCTCTCTAAAAAGTAACGGAAAAAACCCATGTCCTCCATAGTTGATGCTGAAAACAAATTCTTATTCAAACCTGGTACGTAAAGCACATCATGGGCATCCAACGAACCCCCTGAATCAATATGGAACGTAATTGCTCCCTCTCCCTTTAATACATACTTAGCATCATCACCAAGTTGCACATGAAGATCTGTGTCACTCTCCATCAGACTTCTAAATATCTCTTGTGCTTATGTCATATGATGAGATGCACCATTGTCCAAGAACTAAGCACTCCTTGTTGTTGTGATGGTGGGAAGGAAAGAAACTAGTGAGTAATCCTTCTTAAAATTTACTACAAAATCATCAAGCTACGTCTCTGCTGATGTTGTTGTCTGTGTCTTTCCATTACCCTTCTTTTTCTTCTCCAAAAACTGAGATGCATAATTCCCATTCTTATGACATGAGAAACACTTGATTTTACTCAAGTCCCTCTTCTTCCCTGACTATGTTGATCCTCCATCACTGTTACCCTTCTTGTTAGAATTATTTCCTTTTCCCTTCCTTGTGTTACTGACAAGAGCCAAGTTCTATTCACTACCTCTCTACTTGATACTCTTAGACTCCTCCCGAGTCTCTTCTTAGATGTAATCATCACAAAGTCTCTTCCAATATGGGATATTTTCCCGAGCACAAACTCCTTTGATGAATGGTTTGCATGACTTGGAAAGACCATTCAATGCCACATTCAAAAGCTCTGCATCCTCTTTTTTCTCCCCTATGGCTACAAGATCATCACACACATGTGTGATCCTCATGAGTTAGCTGGTAACATTATCAAATCTAGATATCTGCATCGGTCTGAGTTTATTCCTTAAGACCACCTTCTTATTCATGTTCTTGCTTTGGAATAAACTTGCTAAGACATCAAACATATCTTTTGCCATTTTCTTCTCAGTTAGGTGAGAGATTAGATGATCCTTCATGGAATCTGGACCCTCCCTGCTTTGATCTCCTTCTTGTTGTGGTCATCCAAATTTGCCAGATCTATCGGTGGAGTAACTGCCTTATTCACTAACTCCCAAAGGTCATACTTGTTCAATGTCAAAGTTACTCTTGCTTTCTAAGATAGGAAGTTGGATGCTCCATCCAATCTATCTTCAACTCTTAACGATGTTGTTTCCATCCTAAAGACTTGATAAATTTCCCTGGAAATAACTTATTGTTGAAAACTGCCCCTGTATTGACCAGTAGGAAGTTGTATGCGACTGCCACCATTGCAACTCACGTATGTATGCGACCATTACCACTACAACCCGTGTATGTACACGACTATTATTACTACAACCCATGTATATGCGACTGTGCTCAAAGAAACCCATGTATGTATGCAACTATGTTTTCTGTGACACACAAACACCTTAGTAAACCTGCAAAAACTTAGTTTTTCCTCAGTACGATTGTTTCCCTAAAATCCGTCCTTCAATTTCCACCTGTTGATTATGTATCTGCTATGAATTTGAGATCTGGCTTCCCTTCAGAGAACCTGCTTCGATACCATGTTGATTTTAACACTTCAACCCAACACCCGACAATTAGCTCAAAATGAAATTTCTTTATCTATTAAAATCGCAGTTGAGTAATCAACGAAATATGTAGTGGAAACATAAAAAAGGAAGCCAAGAATCAAGCACACATAAACACCAATATTTTTGGGTAGATACCCCTAGAAAAATCCCGAAGGGAAAACCACTGTTGAGAATGATTTTGTTATGCTAAAATTAGGGCTCCTGTAACAGGGATAATGGCCCACTAAGAGGACTACAAATGCAGACAAACTTGGTAGAGTCTGACTTTTTGTACGAACCAAAACTACATGCTTTTCAAGGTGTACGTGATTCACCTTCTTGTGACCCACATATGTATGTGATTATCTCCACCATGACGTGCGTACATGTATGGAAAGCTTCGTACAACACGACACTTCCCTATAGTTTCCTCTGACTTAAACCTTCCTGTGCCACATCTGTTCTCTCTTCTCCTTGACCCGATCTCTAGATGGAAGACCTTCTCCACCTATCCAAGATCTTGAATCACAGTCCTTCGTGATACAGTCCTCTCGAAAGTAAATCCTCTACTCTCAAGAATCTCAAGTATCGAGTGTCTTCCTCCTCCCCCTAGCCTATCTTTTATAATCGTGAGTTATAATCAATTTCTAATCTCACTTGAGATTTAGATTGCATACGAAAATTGCATGCTAAGATTACATGTTAAGTAATTTTAGCATGTTCCTTAAATAACTCAATTAACTAATTACATAATTAATTAATTAATAAAAATAATTTACTTTAATAGTTCCTTTAACTAAAGTAAATTCAAGAGTAGAAGGTTTTGGACGATTTCCACACATCTAGACACATAGACCTATGTGGAAATACACGTCTGATGCTACCACATGCATCAACACACCCAACTTTAAAAATGTTGTTCCAAACATTAATGCTACAAAGGATACATCTCCATGATCTTGGGCTTGGAATGAGGCAGGGGAAAGAGAGCTATGAGACATTGTCAAAATATTTGCAAAGTATCATCACATTGATCTCAATGTTGCTAGAAACAAGAACAAGAAAGTGAAAAAGTGTGATAGATAAAGATGCATGAAATTAGGAAAATGGGAATAATCATTTTGGAGAACAAAGGAGTGAGAATTTTATAATTTTATAAATTAAACGAGCAAAATCAAAGTTCTCATTTTTGCAATCCCAATTTTAGGTTTTGTGATGTTGATAAGGTTCATCTTTTGCAAGTTCATATTTAAACTTAATCGAGAACATACGAGTTAGAAAATTTAACCAATCTTAATAGAGTTTGTAATCCCGAACACAATCATTAAATAGTTTTATGTGAAACCAAAAACAAATTGCATTATCTTTATGATGAGCTGGACGAAACTTGTATAAAATTGCTAGATTGTTGATAGATCTACATTCATTTTTTAGTTATGTGTTTTGTTCCCATTATCTATTCTATTAGTGGGGATGAGATAAATTACATACAAAGTAGTTGAGAGGCCCACCAATGTGTTGAAATAATAATCATGTTAGATACCAAAGCTATAACCATGTCATGAATTTTAACAGACAAACACACAACATTATGAATGCAACAAAATAACTATGACTCAACATGTTCGACACCATTAGTGAGATGCAATATGTATACATGAAAAAAGAGAGATGCAATATGTATACACGAAAAAAGAGAGATGACTTGATTTTGTGGGTTTGCTCAACGTATATTGTTTACTCTTCAAAATTTATATTCAACAACTCATTTGTAATTATCTTACTAATAAGCTCCCAATGTCATTACAATTTACTATGACTAATTGTTTTGTTTTAAAAAAAAGCCAAGAGTGGAGCCAAATATAACATATGACATTATGGCAAGTGTCAAGGTAAATATAACAAAGAAAATGACATTATGGTGAGTGTGAGATTCAAAAACATGAACACTCAAATGACATTATAGTAAGTGTGGGATTCAAAAACATGAACTTTGTAAACTAAATGCGATGTCAATTCCCATATTGACAAATCTAATAAAAAATGCTCATAGCACATGAATTCAAGTGGGGATTCACAAAGACAAGGTGTCTAAGCTTCTTTGAGAGCTTTCCTTAAGTGACACATAAAACAATGCATACACCAATATGATGGTAGGATATTTATATAGGTGTGAACTATGTGATGGATTTATAAGCGGTGGAAGGGAAGGATACACCTTATTACAAAATATATAAGAGCCAACTAAAATAAAAATGATTTTAATTTTTATATCTCAAAAACAAACATTGTGTGATGAACCAATGTTCAAAGACCAAATAAACATTAGAAGTGAGAATATTGAAAATGTAACCCTTCTTTTAACATTTTATGATATTTATTGTGCTTAAAAAATATCAATAATTTCCAAAATTAACATATATTTTTTTTAATATGTTTTAAACTACCCTTCTGCAACAAGTTTGAAACCTTGATAAGAAAGTTTCATTTTTGATCAAGAAGATAATACAAATAATTAAAAAAAAGATTATTCAGCAATCACTACCGTGTGCAATTGGTCGTTGAGGTGTTAATAGCATTGGCATAGTGCACGTCAAGGTCACTGAAGGATTAAATCAATCACACGCATCCTTGGATTTAGTGAATATTATAATCAATATTATAAAGCCGAGTACAAAGAAGGTAACACATTGTGCATTTTACTGGTTTTTACAGTTTTTTTATTTTGTAATATACATTAAGCATTTCTAATTAAACTTTCAAATGCAATCAACTAAATAAATAAATTGGTTAATTAAACTTTCAAATGCAATCAATTAAATAAATTTGAATTTTTTTAGTTGTTTTGGTAAGAATTTGGTGATATAAATTTACACGAATCACAATTTTTTGTTGTTCAAAATCTATTTTTAAATGCAGAAATGAATTAACACGCTGAAAAGATTGTCATAAATAATCATTTAAATCTACAAATCTAACAATTTCTAAACGAATTTGAATAAATGTCCCCCCCCCAAAAAATCATTTCTTAAAAAATTTAACCTACCGAAAATAATTAAAAAACATTCTCTTCTCTAAAACATTTTTAGAAACTTTACATTCTCAAAATGACTTACCAGTGCAAAGAATTAAACCCAGTGCCATCGCTAAATCAAAGTTACCATTTATTTCCAATCCCCATTGGTTCCTCCCAATCTCTGCCACTTCCACCTATCAATTCCACCCCTGCCATTCTGAATTTGGAGAGAGGAAGGGAAAATGGTACTGGCACATGGAAGAGGAGACCGCAGACGGGATGGACCGGTGAGAGGAAGGGATAATGGTGGTGGTGGAAGCTTTGGATAGAAGGGCAGGTGGGGAATGGTGCCCCTTTGACTCTATGGCCATTAATTAATTCTTCACAGACTAAGTCTGTAGCAAATATCTTCTGTATTAAAGGTTTTTTTCACGAACCAACCTGGCTAAGCAGCAGTAGCAGGAGTGAAAATGGTCGTTTGTAAGCAGACAATGGAAAAGATCATGCCCCATCTTTCGCAGGTTGCAGTTCAGGTGGTATATGCAGGCATGAATATCATTAATACAGTAGCTCTAGAAGATGGTATGAACAACTTCATCTTTGTGACATACAGACAGATTATTGCTACTTTGGTCATTGCTCCTTTGGCTTATGTTCTTGAACGGTATCTACTTATAAACCCAAGTCTTTTATTTTGATTTAATTTTTTCATGATACTTTAAGTATTTGACACCTAAAATGGTTTCAGGGAGAAACAAAAGCTAGCATGGTCATATATAAAAGAGATCTTGATGTTTGTCATTGAAAAAAAGTAATTGCATTGCTGTTTTTCTGTGTCTGAAGGGATGCAGACACTAAATGTAATAGGGATGCAGACACTAAATGTAATGATGGAAAAGTTTATCATTATGCTCATGCTCCATCATCAGTGCTTGATTATATATCAAATAAAATTGTTGACATCTATTCATATATCATTCCCTGGGTATCTAAGAGTCCAAGGATGCAAACTGAAATTGTTTATTCTTCCAGTAGTTTATAATAAACAAATAAATAATAATTCCCTCCTTTCTACCTCATATGGAAGCTGAAATTGTTGCAAGTCATCCTGCATGTGAGAAGTGAGGTATCCCCACCAATCACAACCTCTGATCCCCAATCTTGATTTTTGACTGGTTCACTTGAAATGCTACTTGGTATGTTTGAAATAGGCAAGGGATTGCATTCTTTAAGATGGCTTTTTTTGAAATTAAAGATTTATGCACAGTCCTTGAGTTCTTTAACATTCTGGATGAAAAACAAATGCTGAGAATATCATCCTAAGTTTAATCTCCCTGTAGCTTGTAGCTTGAGAAGAGGAGACAATTCCTTCTTTAAGAACCCAAGGGTGAACGTTATTCTGATCTAAAGATAGTAGTTGTTTTTATTTGGTTGGCGGATTCAGTAACTAGGCTGGGCTAGTTGTTGTTGTTGTTTTTATTTGGTTGGTGGAATCTGTAACTAGGCCGGGCTAAGGTAAGCCAAAGTTTGGATTTCTATTAGAGCTTTACATAACAGAGTACCTTAACAGTACATTCCATAACTGCACTCCATGACTGACTGATCTGCATCCTGGGACAAAATATCAATCCATTTTCGAATATTCGAATAGCTTCATAGTTGTTGGTAGTTACTATTATTACCCCATTCATTTTCTCACAAGACAAACATATGTTGCATGATGCACCTTCAGAGTAACGAAGTACGAACTAGTCTAAATAGTATTACTTTGTTTTAATCTGTAATCTCCACGCTTTTACACACTCAAGCACAGAGATCCTTCTAGTAATACATAGAAGTTAATATGCCCTCTATCTATTATTGTTGCAGAAACCAGAGGCCACCTTTGACATTGTCCATCTTTTTCCAGATTTTCTTGCTTGCACTATTGGGGTAAGTGGAGATTGCAATCAATTTATTGTTGTTGTTCTTGGTGTAATGCTTCCAGACACACAAATCAAGCACAGGACTGAACTGGATAGTGCTTTTTCTCATATGCAGAATTACAATCACTCAGAACTTTTGCTTAGTGGGATTGTACTATACTAATTCTACTTTTACTACAGCAACAACGAATTTAATCCCAGTGGTTACGTTTGTTATGGCCACTACTTTAAGGTAGAAGTTCGATTTCAGTAGATTCCTCCTGTAGTAATTCTCATCTTAAAATTTTCAACTAGGAATTCCATTGAGGTTAACTAAGTTGAGTTAAATATAATAATTTTATTAGATGTGCAATAAGATGCTCATGCTTATTTGATTGCGGTTTGTTCAGATGGGAGAATGTCGATATTAGGAATAGGAGAGGGCAAGCAAAGGTTGCGGGCATCATTATTTCTGTGAGTGGGGCAATGGTGATGACATTATACAAGGGACCTGAAATTAAAATGCTTAATGTCAATCTAAAAGCACACAATTCCAAAGTAAACAACAGGATATTGGGATCCACACTGCTTTTTGGGGGCGTTATCTCATGGTCAGTGTGGATTATATTTCAGGTGCTCATCACTATGATTTCAAATGTCAAATTCCTTGCAACAAAATATTATTTGAAAATGGAAATTGACTGTTGGGATTTATAATGCAGGTTCCAGTTTTGAAGAAGTATCCAACTCAATTATCATTAACTGCTATCATGTGTTTTCTTGGAGCAGTACAGTCTGGTGTCATTGCTTTGATTTGTGAGCATAAAACATCCAGCGCCTGGGTTATTGGTTGGAATATTGAGCTGCTAAGCTATGTGTATTCGGTAAGAATTTTTATGAGTTCATTGAAAAAATATGGATTCACTGTAATCTTGTATGTAGGTATGAAATAATGGAAGGTATACAAAATTTGAATTTTATGAAACGTTGAAATAGACATAAAGGATTGAAATTTGAATTTATTAAGAGGGTTTAACAAAGTTAGATTTATGTGATTTCTCTCTTTAAATTGGCTAATCCAACAATTTTAGATTAGAAAAATAACTGCTATAATTCAATACGGTCGTTTCAGGGAGTGTTGAGTTCAGCATTTGCGATATTTGTGCAAGCGTGGTGTATACACAAAAAGGGATCTGTATTTGTGGCGATTTTCGATCCATTGCGTACTGTTGTAGTAGCAATTTTGCAGTATTTTGTTCTTCGTGATAATCTTGATGCGGGATGGTTAGTATAGTGACAACATTTACTTCACGCATTTAAAGGTCTAGTATATTAACATTTGTGCCAATGTTTAATGTGCAGTGAGCCCATTTTAATAGAAAAAAGTTTCTGTCGTTGTGGATTTGATTGTGTGCAGTGTGGTGGGGGCAATCTTGGTGATTATGGGTTTGTATCCTGTACTGTGGGGCAAAGCAGAGGACTCTAAAATCGAGGAGGAGGGCGACATTGTGGACAGTCCAAGTGAAGCAACTGCCAATGACATTTCATTGCCATTATTACAGAACTGATGGCATTAAATCATCATCTAACTGATGGCATTAAATCATCATCTATTCTGCATCCATCCTTGCTTAAATATGCAGTATTTTAAATTTTCTACCTTTTGGTTGTTTTTTAATTTTTTTTTGTTTGATTTTGCTCGAAATCAGGTGATGAATGGTTGGATTTGCATATTTGAGTAGTTAAGTTTGTATAATTCAAGTGTTCCAAGGATTTTCCAGCATGTTAAATCTATTTATACATTCAAAAATGCAATTTAAATAACAGAAAATAACAATTTTGTCCAAATTTACATGACCAGATTCCAACCAAAAAACTCAAAAAATAAAACTTTTAATCAACACCCTTAAATATAACTTGGATCCAGCTACTTTGCTAACCAACTAACTAATTTTCACAATATAATAACTGCAAAGGTCCAATGTGAATGGTATGCCTTTGTCACACAGTTCAATAAAGAGATACTGATATCAAAGAGATACAAAAAAAATCTCTTTGATGAAATCTTTTTGGTGTGTGACAAAAAAAACCTCTTGATAATGATTACTGGTCTCTCCCATATATTAATTTTATAAAAATTAAGAAATTTAAAATTATAATTTAAAAAAAAAATTCCATCAAATAAGAGTTTTCTTCTTTCTTATATTAATTTTTTTAAATTAAAAAATTAAAAAATATTTTAAATTAATTTAATAAATTTTCAGAATTATTATTAGTTGTTGTTTTTTGTTTTAAAGTATTACTGATTATATAGAGATTCATTGCCCCCTCAAAAAACCAGTATCAACATTTTTGGTGTTTTGGGACCATGAAAAGTTTCCAAAGTGTCTTGAGACTTCATGGGATTGGGGGACTTGTTGGCCATTCTCAAGAAATTTCACACAGATTTTAAGGACGTTTGGCTACATTTCATGGATGTTTTGTGCAAATCTTGGGATATTTCAGGTAGTTTTGACAATGAGCATTAATGATTGGATGATATGATCATTTTTCTCATCTGTTTTGTTTTTGTATTGCATTTGTATTGCATTGAATTACATCTATTGTACAAGTTGCAACTCAAAAGATGAGTTTTGTATGATGGGTTTAGATTTGGGTTTCTATGATTTAACTATTGTATTTTCAACAACAATATTACAACAAGCAAAGTCTCCATGTCAAAAAATCAGGAAATACAACATTACAAAAGACTAATCGTTGTGGTTATTTCTTTTGTTCTTCTCATTTTTAGGTCATCACAACTTTTACATATTGTACATGGGTTTCCAAGAGTCATTCAAATTGAGTTCTTCCACCATCCCAACCTCAAGCATTGTGAAAACAATCAGATAGTAGTGACTCGGATTGGATACTAAATGTTGGAATAAATTCCTATTCAATCACCTTCTTAATCTGAGATGTGAATCTAATCTCTTTACAAAGCCAAAGTGTTTTATAGTGATTTCCAACACAGTTATAAAAATCTATGGAACCTATTGAGAAGAGAATGTCTTGTATGTTTTAACATAATCATCATTAACAAGAAATATGAGAAAGAAAAGTTGTTATAGAGATAATTCTTTGTCTCATAGACCTTGTTGTCGTCCTAATACACACCTAGAAATGTAGAGAAGTCTCCAACCCACTTGGTGTGTCCTTGGAGGCACAAACCCGAATCCAGACCCATTGTCACCTCAATCTGGACTCCTTTTGTCTAGGCTCACTCCTAGGAAAGCCAAGGCGGGTAGATCCTATTAAACTATGTGAAGGTTTTATTTAAAATTCTAGGTGTTAATTAAATTGTTGATTAGTGTTACCCAACCCAGTGACAAAAAACAAATGCAATGTGCAATCTTTCAATGACAAACAAACTTTTATTTATTAAGACACAATTAGACCAGTGCCTAAAGATTCCACTTATTCCAATATATATATAAAAAATGATAACTTTACAAGAATGAAACAAACTTGAGAACTATCTACACAATGAATTGAAAAATAACTTTACACAATTATTTTAAAACAATGAATAAATAAAGAATACTTGTAAATGAATCAATGTGAAACTTGAGAACTATCTACACAATGAATTGAAAAATAACTTCACACAATTATTTTAAAACAATGAATAAATAAAGAATACTTGTAAATGAATCAATGTGAATATTTACAC